>JADHZB010000221.1:0-13626 GCA_015657535.1 Nephromyces sp. MM_2019 | reverse complement strand
CTATATTATTTATATTATTTATATTATTTAAAAATTTTATTTTAGTTATATTATTTTATTTTTTGGCAATTGATTTCACATTACGAACCTGCTTGGGATTATAGACATAGATTATAGGTAGTTTTATAATTACCCCGTTTATTTGTCTAATCCAGTACACCTGTATAATACTATTAGGTGCTCATTTACGATATTGCATAATGTATGCGAGGTCGAGCGACGTTTAAAGACACGTTTTATAAAGTATGCAGAAATAACAACTATAAATAGTAGTATATATTATCTGTCGTATACTTAATTTATTCTTCAGCGTTCATCAACAGCTATGGTATACCGTATTTTTTACTATTATTACTAAATTTATATTTATTTATCTCATCTATTTCTCAAACTTCTGGTTATCATTTAGGTAAGTAAGTATGTATGTATATTACTTCCATTGCTAATCATATATTTATGGTACAATATTTTTATTTATAATAGCTTTAACATCCATTCACAAAATATGGTTTCAACACTACGAGATACCAAACATATTATTTTTTGTTGTCTTTTTCTTTTATATGTATTATTTCATATATTTTTTATATTTATCTTCTAAAAAGAATTTTTTACTATTATTTAATCTTACTATATTTTTCAATTCATATAAATAATATTACTTATCAAAATCTTAAGGCTTTATCGATATACTTAATGTAAGACATACAGTATTGTTTTGGCTAAATTTTAAGATAATATCTTATTTATTTATTTAACACTTTACTATTTTATATTATATTTCTGATAAATGGAAACGTTGGCTCCCCGGGTATCTAATCCAGTAGTCCATTCAAGGCATAGCGACTCAGTGAGAGTATAACCTAGATTGTTTTTTTGACATATTATTATAATTTTATTGAATATCTACTTTTATAAATGATATAAAGAGGTAGTGATTGTTTATTTTGATTTTCTACTTTTAATCTATATATTAACATTTTTTTTTGAATGCTTGTCAAGTTCCTGTAACATATTTAACTCACAGCATATACCGATCCTAGTATACGAATTCAATTATGGTGTTTGACTTAAAAAATACAAACCATTACACTGTTTTACTAGTGTAACAGTATTGAATTTTTACGGATTATTTCCTTTTATTCTGTCTTGTATGCATTATTTCTTTCCTGTATTTTTACAATATTCTATAAAGAGAATATCAAATCACTTATATCTTATATCTTATTCAATATTTAATCTCATTTATCAAACTTACTTTATAAGGTTTTTTACAAATGTATATTTGTTTGTACGAAAATGTTATTATATGTCATTACAGCTGGTATTTAATAAAATACGAAAATATTATATTTTGTTACTTTTTTTATACTTATTTTCGTATTTTAACATTACATTATAAGATTTTTAGTAATTTTGTTATTTTTTTTTAAGGTAAGCATTCCGAATTGTAAGATTTTGTTTTTTACTAAATTAAATTTATCAGTAATCTTATATATGGTTATCTTGTTTAGATATAAAATAAATGAATAATTTAATACTGTTAATATTACTAAAAATTTATTTTTTTTTACTTTATTAGTAAATTAACGATCTAAGTATCTCGTAAACTAGATATACAGTTACTTCTATAAAATTAATATATAGGTAGGTATGTATATATATAAGTAAAGAGGAGATTGTAACTTTTTCCTTACGTACTCCAGTTCTGATCACATTTCCTCTGTGGTTTTATATTTTAATTACTATATATAATTCCAACAGTGGATTATTAAACTAGTAGAAACAAGACTCTATTTTTTTACGAAAATTATAGATAATATATATATTATATTCTTTATAACAAATACACAATTATATATTTTTATTGTTTAATAAAAAACATTCATTTTTAACCTTTAGTTACACTTTAAGTAACTGTAATCCAAATTTTTGAATTAAATATATCTTTTCCTAATTTAGGATTCTACTCGCTAACATTAAAGGTACCATAGATAATCAATTAAATATTTTAGTTTGTGTACCATATAAAAGATAAAAATGATATAACTTGGTATAACTGATATTCGTTTCTTATATTTATATTTATATTTCTTTTTTTTTTGGCTTGTCAGAAGACTCTATCTACTCGCTAACGATTTGTGCGATAATAATATCTAATTTTTTACTATGTTATATTGCTCTTTATATTGCTATTTCTTTTTTTTGTAGTGTATCTAAACTAACATTTCGTTAATTAGATACTACTATACAGTAATATTGTCTATGATCCTCTTTTAGTAAAGTAGTGTAATAAAACGGCAATTATACAATTCATCGTCCAGTACTTCCTGGCGGTTATTAACGATTCCTACTTCCAGCCTACCTATTTTAACTAATTTTCTTATTATTTTATCTTAATAAGAAGTGATATTCTTTTTTTGCCTAATGAGTCATATTGGAGAGGTTCATCCACATATTTTGTTATATACTAATTTTATATGTTATTCGTTTATTATATTTTTTTAACCTTTAACAAGGTTATCTTTTATGATAAAGTTTATTTTTACTATACCGATTAAAATCTTACCGTTCCTTAAAATTTGCTAGGACCATTTTTTAACAAATATATTACTTAACTATCTGCAACTTTTCCTGTTTTAAGGGAGTGTTACATAAATAGATGTGTTATAAATAATATATACCCGACTCTTATTTTGTTATTTTGTTATTTTGTTATTTTGTTATTTTGTTATTTTGTTATTTTGTTATTTTGTTATTTTGTTATTTTGTTATTTTGTTATCTTCCGTCATTTCACTGCGTAGGAGTTCCACCTATTTAAACTGACTATCACAGACAAATTTGGTATTTATTAAATACAGTTACATAACGGATGTGTTTGCAAAGTACCATGTTTATATACTATTTCATTTATAACCTTTAATATATAATCTATATTAATACAATTACTTATTTTTCATTGATTACTATATGATTACATATATAAAATATTTCAAGGTGTTCCTCACGGACTATAATGATATTATTACAATATTTAGTCTGTCTAATATTATTGAACTATAGTTCTTAAATATTACAGTAACTGTAATACAGTCTTTGTATAACTGACTTACGTGTTACATATAATACAATTAAACTAAAAATATAGTATAATATTACCCTATTACATGGTTTTTTATTTTAACTATTTAATCTATCAAATAAAGCTATTCTAATTGCGAAGAATAGAACTTGTTTGTATATCATTTTTATCTTTTATATATTTAATTTTAATTACCGTATCTTTTTTCGAAATTCCACTACCAAAATATATACAATTGTTCTAAATTTTGGATTTTGCTGCTGTATACAAAAATAAATAAAGGATTGTCCTTTATTATCTTTTTTTCTTTTAGGGGCATTCAATATTCCTTAAGGCTGTTTCCTTCTCAACTCTACGGGTTAACACCTGGAGTTCTTTTTTTGAGCTAATTGGCCTGGCATCTGTTTATTTACTATTTTTACTATACCATATAAAAATAAATTAATATATAATCTTTTTGATATGAAATCTTATCGTTCCTTTAAAACTTATTACCGTTCTTTTTAATTTGTTAAACAGTATTTTTTACATATATATTCTTATTTACTATATGTTGTATTGCATGCCTTGTTTTTACTATTTTATATATTAATTTCTTTTTATTTATATTACTTTATTACTTTATATTTTTATATTTTTATATTTTTATATTTTTCTCTTTTTTTCTAAGAAACACACTTCCCTTCTATAAAGTATTTATATTGTTTGTTTATTTATATTGTTTTATTACTCTTTTTAAATGAGATTAAATACCATAAAAATATTGTACCATAAATTATTTCTATTGACTGGCTTATAAGATTTTTAGTAAGTTTGATATGATCTATAACGCTTTCTATCAAACTCATAATTCTATTTAATCATATTTGGTATAACTGATTAATATAGTAAGTTTAGTTTTATTTTTATTATTTATATTTATTTCATTTCTCTTTATTATTTATATTATTTTATTTTTTGTATATTAATTAATTCTTCTAAATTGATATTTTTTTAAGTTTAATTAGATGTATTTATACTAGTATTAGTAATATTATGTTAGTTTACGTATCAGAAAGATTATATCATTACAGTAGTAATAATTTAGTTTTATAACTGATTGGTAAAATATTATATATTTTGAACATATATTTCTTTTATTTAAAATTATATGAATAAAATATAATAAATCACTAACAAACCGACTTTGTGTTTCTATTAATATTATAGAGCATATAGTAATAATAAAAAGCTAACAAATACAGCAATGGAGCCAATTGAAGCAATAGAATTCCATGCATTGTAAATATCAGGATAATCAGGAATACGTCTAGGCATTCCGTTAAAACCTAAGAAGTGCATAGGTATAAAAACAAGTAAAATAGAAATAAAGAAAATAATAGACCATAAGATAATTACGGAAGAACCTTTAAATACTAGTTTACCTAAAAAGATATTTTGGAAGTATGCCATAGAAGCAAAGAAAGCTAATATAGCTCCTAAAGATAATACAAAATGGAAATGACCTACTACATAGTAAGTATCGTGTAATGAAATATCTAAAGCTGCATTACCTAATTGTACTCCAGTTGTACCACCTAAAGTGAAAGTACATATAAAGAATAAAGCAATTAAGAAAGCAGATGATTGATATGATATACCTAGTGGAAAATTAGATCCAGCATAAGTAGATAACCAATTAAATATTTTAGTACCTGTTGGTATAGATATTAATATAGTAGCTGTTGTGAAATAAGCTACTGTATCAGTTTCTAATCCAGATGTGAACATGTGATGTGCCCATACAACACTACCTAAAATAGCAATACATATAATGGCTAATATCATACTTTGATTACCGAAAATTACAGAGTTACAGTAAGAAGATATAATCACACTTACTAAAACAAAACCAGGTATAGCCATAACATATACTTCTGGATGACCGAAGAACCAGAATAGATGTTGATAGAATACAGGGTCTCCTGTAAATAATGGATCAAAATATAATGAATTAAAATGAATATCTGATATTAACATAAGGAATGAACCAGTTAATACAGGTAATGTAACTATAAGTAACACAGAGGATACAATTATACCCCAAGTGTATAGACTACCAGGTAATATACCTAAATGATAACCAGAAGCTCTGCAATGGAATACAGTTGTTACTATATTACAGCTGGTTAAAAGAGAAGATATACCTGAGAAAAGTAAAGCTAATATTACATAGTCCACAGAACCACTACCTGTACTAGTGCTATTAGGTGGATACATAGTCCAACCAGCACCTACTCCGAATTCTGAAATTAAACTTAACATTATTATGGAGTATGCAAATGGTAATAAAAATAGTGATACACTATTTAATCTTGGAAATGCTATATCTGAAGCTGTATTGTATATAGGTATTAAATAATTAGCAAAAGCAGATAATAAACCAGGCATAACATTAAAGAATATCATAAATAAACCATGTAATGTAAAGATTAAATTATAGAAATTTTGATTTTCTAAGGCTATTAATTTAATACCAGAAGAAGATAATTCTATTCTCATACATAATGAGCATAGTCCTCCAAATAATCCAAAAATTAAAGATACCCATAGATAATATAATCCTATAACTTTATGATTACAGTTACTTAAATAAGTACCATAAGAATATGATACATTAAATGTGTTTCTATTTAAGATGTTATTAATATTGCTGTTATTTATTTGTATAATATTTGTAAAAGAGTTATATATTTTATTTATAACATTAGTTAATTTGAACATTAAAACATTAAAGATGATATTAAATATTTTTACAATTGATTGTATTTTTTTAAGTTTAATTATAGATTTATATATGTATACACATATTGTGTTAAACCAGCTATATTAGTTTCAAAGAGTACGAGTGTACCATTTATAACCAACCTTACTTTATACTTTTTTACTATTTTATTTCTTATTATATAGATTACTTTTTTACTTAATTCTTTTTTTGCAACGCACACAATCTCTAAAGTATTTATCTTGTATACAATAGTAGAGCTTATTAACATCTTATGTATTTTAAGACATTTATATATTATATATGTATATAGTCAAATCATATTATATTAAGTGTTATATAGTATAAGCCCTCTATTACGTAGTTAATTACATACATGTATATAGAGAACGTCCCATTCAAATTGGATAATGTAGGCTAGACACAGTAAAACAGATGTATGATGTTAAATAATATAGATGTATAAATATATATATACTCATTTATATTAATTAATCTTACTTTTTATCTGTCATATATTTCAACAAGTAATCTACTTTCTTAAAAAAGTAGTTTAATATAAATACTATGATTCTACATAGAGATTTTATTGATTTATATAGTAAGTTTTTTTCAATATATTTTATTTAATATATATTTATTCCATTTATCTTTATTATTTATAAATGTAATTTTATATTAAAAATTCGTTCTCAGTTTTTCTATTTATTTCTCTTTCTATTTAAATTTTTATTCTACTTTTTTTTGAATACTCGTAAACAAACAATCTTGATTATACTTTTTTTAACTATATACAGTATTTATATACCGTACTTTATGATATACTTCAATTTATTTATCTTACTTAGTAAAGATAGATATTATTCGGTTTATCTTACTCAGTTAAGAAAATATTAAATCTCTATTCTATTTATCTATATGAGCTTAAGAGTTATTCATATTACCTCTATAGTTTTATGATATTGATATTTTTTGCTTTTTCAAAATAACCTATAACCTGGAACAATATTACATTATATAATTCATTGTAGTATTAATTATTACTTTTCTATATGTAGTATCTGTAAAAATTAATATCCAAATTATAACATTTTATCATCACTATTCACTATAAATAACGTTTATTATTAAAGTAAGAAAGCAATAATGACAAAGAAATATACAATTAAACTAGCTCTGCCATATGATACAAAAGTAGTTAAAGGTAATTGTAGTCCTACAAGTAAACTGATAAAGAAAGAGCAAACAATTAAAGGTACAACACTGTTATTATATGTCATTATATTGTCATATTTTAATTTATCAGAGAATAATAAATTTTTACTTGTATTACCTATTACAAAAAGTACTTGTAGGTACATATACATTAGGCATAAACCAGCTATTTTAGATGGAACTGATTTTAATATAGAATAAAAAGATAAGAAATACCATTCTGGTATTATTTGTAAAGGTGTTGTTAAAGTAGAAACTGGTATTAAATTATCCGGATCGGATAAAGCTATAATTGAAAAATAAGTTTGAATAAATATAACTAATATTAATAAACTAATAGCTTTAATATCCATAAATATAACAGTAGGTGAGAAACTTACAGAATACACACTAGATGTACCTAATGGATTAGATCCACTAGATTGATGTAAGAATAATATATGTACTGCTACAACAGCTAAGCTTATAAATGGAAAAATAAAATGATATATAAAGAAACGTTTAACAGTAGGTTCTGATAAAATAAAACCACCAGATATCCACAGGATTAAAGCTGGAAAGAATGAGAATAAATTTAATATTACAGTAGCTGCCCAATAACTCATTTGTCCCCATGGTAATACATAACCTAAGAAGGCTATCATAATACAGAAGACAAATAATAATAAACCTGTTTGCCATGTTATTGGTAAATATACGTAAGAGTTATACATAAGAGCTCTAACTAAATGTACATATAATACTAAAAATAAAACAGAAGCTACGTTAGCATGAACATATCTTAAGAACCATCCATGGGATACTTCTCTCATTAAATGTTGTATGCTATATAATGCTTCTGAGCAAGAAGGTGAGTAATGTATAGCTAATAATATTCCTGAGAATATTTGTAATATGAAAGATATTGTTAAAAGAAATCCAAAATTCCAGTAATTATTTATATTGACTGGTATTGGATATGTTTGTAAATGAGTTTGTAAAACACTAATCATGTTATATTTAATCATATTTAATTTAGAGTTATTCATTTGTAAAATTACTAATTTAAAAATTACTAATTTATTGAAAATATTATTAAAATTATATGTAAAGTTTTTTACTAAAAGATTCATAGCTTCTATTAAATTATAACTAAATTTATTTCGTTTAAAGAGTTTGTGAACAAACTCTTTATATATATAAAAACAACAAAATTACTTTATCAGATACAAGAAGCTTTATTGTAAAGTAAAATATTACTTCTCTTTAAGATTTTCTATTATATGTTTACTGAATATATTATACCATAATAAATAATAGACCATAAGATTTAAATGTAATGTAAAATTAGTAATCTGTCACTTTACAATATTATATATATTTTTATCTACCTTAAAGAGGTAGTACAATATTTTGTTATATACTTATGTTGTTTCATATTTTAACATTACATTATTATATTTTTAGTAATAAATTGAGTTTTTTTTTTGTTTTCCCGTTCAATATGATATTGGATTTCACGGTCAGCTCTGTTTTTACAATGTTTTTACAACAAACCCTGTCAACCTGTCAATTAACAAGATAATAACGTTATTTAAACATATTAGTATATATCACATAGTGTAGGATATTATAGTTGTACTTTTATTGTATATTTACAAATCCACTTTATACCAAATAATCATTATATAATCTTATTTTTAATTATTAATCTTTATATAATATTATATCTTGATTATATCTTAAGATAAATAGATAAGATCTTATGTAGAGTACAAAATTTTAATATATACATTATCGACAAAGTCCGTCCTAATGTGAAATTGTTTATAACATAGACCTTGGTTGTATTTACTATATAAATACTACCGTTAACATCTTTGTATAACTTTTAATTCCAATAAAGGAAAATACTTATAAATATCCAAACTAATTCCACAAAGTGCCAGTATATTAAACATAAGTAACCTTTCATAGAGTAGTTAACAGTACCGTAACCGAAAGAAGCTGTATATTTAGATGTATAGGAGTTTATAAATAAATTAGGGTCTACTGGTTGTACTGGTATATATGTAAATAATAGTATAATACCTACTTGTACATGAAGAAAATGTAATCCAGTTAAAGTTAAAAATCCAAAACCATAGCTATCGTTCATATTGAAATCTAATATTAGAAATTCAGATGCTTGTAAAGTACTGAATGTAATAGCTATTATATATGTGGCCATTGTGAATAAAGCAACTCTACTTACATATAGACTGTTTAAAATATAAGTAGTAGCACCGAATACACTAGCACTGGCTAATAAAAAAGTAATAGAACATAATAAAGAAGCAGATGAAGGACTAACTATACCAAGTGTATATATTGATGTAGCTGGGGATACTTGAGATAAAGAAGAAGATAAAATAAACCAAAAGTATGAGACAAATAATAATACTTCTGATAATATTATATATGATAGAAAAGATGCTACTAATTGAGAAGTAGTTATTACTATATAGCTATCTCTTATATATTCTACAATACTTAAGAATGGTAATAAAAATAAAGAGGTACAGCTTAAATAATGTACTAAAGTTGTAGCAAATAAAAATTTAAAAGTTGGGTATGAAGGTAATCTACCTTTTGTTGCAATATTATTGAAATTATATGTAAAGTTTTTTACTAATTAATACTATCTATCTATGTTTCTTTTTCTTTATTTTTTAACATACGTATACCAGTTAAATAATAATATATATGTTGTATTGCATGCCTTATTTTTACTATTTTATATATTAATTTCTTTTTCTTATTATTTTCATTTTCTAAATATGTATATTGATATAGTACACTATAATTTATTTAACACTTTACTGTTTTTTACCTGAACGCATTTAATACCTGGCATGGATGGATGACACTCGGCTCTTCTATAGTTTTACCGCGGCCGCTGGAACGATATGTATTATTACTTTTTAAACTCCGAGCCTTTTATTTTGACTATACCAGTTATAAATTAATATATATATATATATAAAACTAAAATAAAGTATAACAGTTTTGATTCATAAAATGGTACACTATAATTTATATAGAAAAAATATATGTTTTATTTACTGTACTATTTGTTCTATTCGTTTACTATATGTTTCTTTTTATAGATTATTTATTTTTTCTTTTTGTTATGTGTCAGGCATGCAATACCGATAAACTTTTAACAAATTTTCTAATTATATATAAATTTATACAATATCATTTTTTAAACTTACAAAACAAGTTTGTTTGTACTTATTATTTTATTAAATACCAGCTGTAATGACATTTAATAACATTTTCGTACATTGTAATAATCTATCTGTATTTTTTATAGATTATTTTATTTTTTCTAATTTTTTTTTGTTTGAAACGTACTTCCCTTCTATAATAATGTACTATAACTTAATTTTTATAGTTATTAAAAAGCATAAGCTATACATATTATAGCATTATTTGTTATTATGATAACTATATTATAATTTTTTTGTTAATCTTCTCAATAGATTTCGTGGAAAACCGGATATTACATGTTTGATTGGCATTTAACCGCTAACTACATATATTCCAATAAAAATATTATAAGGTTCGGACCCTTGTCCATTATAGTTTAGTTAGATCACATGATTTATAGTTTTAGTAGAGACTGACTACGAGTTATAATATATAACAATATACTTTTACTGTATAGTTATATAAATTTTTACTATTTATATCAATATTTATATTACTTCTCTTTCTATTTAATATTTAAAAATTTTATTTTTTGAGCTATAACGCTTTCTCTACAGAATTACTGCTACCAAGCATATCTTTAAGATTTTATATTTATTAATAAATATTACTTTTTTTTTGCTAGGACCATTTTTATACAAGTAACAAGGTTATATCAAATATTATTCATAGTATCTTACATAATTAATTTATTATTATAAATATTACTTTTTTCGGACTTTATAAATATTATCTATCTTACTTTTTTTTTGAAACAAATAGAATCTTGAGATAACCATCTAAGGCATTGTCTCTTTTTCATCACCGCGTATTATTCAAATTTATTTATACTAAGTATATATCACAAATAGAATCTAAAGTCAGAATGCAAGATATTATAGTTGTACTTTTAATCAATAGGTTGACCTTTAGGACATCGTCTTTTTTAGGCTATGTTTCTTTTACCCACCTTTTATTAATTAATGGGTTCTCGCTTGATTTATGTATTCCAGTTATAATGGTTTATATTTATATAATAGTACAGTGTACCATTTAGAATAATTTTTATAAATTGAGTTTTTTTTGTTACATAACAGCGTTTACCTAGATACTTTATCATATAGAGACGTATTAATATTAATTTTATAAGATATTACTTAATTAAGCAATAACTTATACTTCTTTTTTAGGCTTTGTTTCTTTTTTATACTATCTATCTATCTATTGTTTCTTTTTTTTGAGATGACCGGTAAAGATAGGCATAGAAAGCCAAATATATAGGATAGCTGTCAAATAATTTATTATTAAAGTAATTTAACATACGTACCGAATAGAACATCGATACAAATGAATATTACAATATAATTTATATATTCCCAGTAGGGTTATAATTTAATGATACTCATTACTAAAGTCAGCATAGTTAATTCGAAGGTATTTATGCTATATTAAACAGTATCATTTTCTGTTACTTTTACTTTTTTTGTTTTAGAACAGTATTACATTATATACTATATAATACTATATAATAAATTCTTTCTATTAGATGCTAACTTCCCGGTATAACTACACATAAATAATAGATTTTGTATAACAGGCATTAAATCTATACATACTTATACATAAATCTGTATAGATTAAACCAAATTATGAATAATAATCTTATGTGTAGTAAAGGTGCACAGGGTCTTACCGTCATTCCTTGAGTCAATCCTCATATTCAAGGATACTTATAGTTCAAAAGAGTATTATGTTAGTGACATTGAAGAAATCGTTACACTTTTCATGCAGGACGGTATTTAGCCGACAATGAATTTCGCTACCTTAGGACCGTCAGATTACAGCCGCCGTTTCCTTTGTATGGACCGGGCAAGTGTAAAAGACTATAACTCATTATCAAATTTATCAGTATCATATGTTTGCTCAGACGTTTCTTATTTTTTACTATTATATATTACTGTTTTTCGAGTATTATTGTATCAATATTATTTCTTATTCTTTCTTATTATTTCTTTTTAATTCTTTTTCTTTCTTTTAGTTATATTTTTTAAACGTTAGGTTTATAACATTGTTTCTACATAATACATAGTGTAGTATATTATTTATGTACTTCCCTTCTATTGTATTTTTTATAGATTACTTTTATTTTGTAATCCCTTTAATTTAAACAGTTTTTTGAATGGTAAGGTTGAGCGTTTACTTACGTATTAAACGGTGCGTTTCACCGTTAGCTGTTGCCATCGAACATACCAATTACAGTAAAACTGTATGGACAAATCCTCCAGGCACAGAATCTAGTATTATATTATAATATATTTTTTCGATTATTATTATAACTTGGTATATTTATTTCATTTCTCTTTATTAATTTAAATATTATTTTATTTTTTTTGTATAATATGGAAGACGCTATATACATTATATGTTTACAGAGACGTATAATATATTTCTATGCTTTTTCGGACTTTAATAAATACATGTAAATATATCCTAGATATATTTAATTTTAATTACCGTTCCTTTTTTTATAACACTTCGTGACTTATAAAGTTCGTTTATTTATGTATCTACTTATCTATATAATTTGTTTATTTTATAAATTGAGTTTTTTGCCTGTCGAGTTACTACGGAAGGTTTCATCCATTGTTTTTGATATTGTATAGTTATTTATTTACTGTATTTTTTGTTCAGCCACTAGTTCCCTATTAACTACCATGTTTCGACTTGCTCTCTTACTAAGAAAGGTGACGAGCGGTGTGTTCAAGGCAATCAACATACCAAGTTGATTACACTATATTATATTAAAGAGGTAGTACAATATTGTTTTTGATAATGTATATTATACTTTATTAATCTATAACAATTAATTATTTTTCAGCAAGGAAGATAGGGGACTAACTGCCTCAAGACGTTATTAACCCAACTCACGTATCGCATTTAACGGTGAACTCTCGTTCCATTGGAACCTTCTTCGGCTATATATATCATTTATATATTCCAGGCTGCGATGAGTCGACATGGAGGTGCCAATACAATCCAAGGATAAGAACTCCTTTGATTATTTGACCTGTTATCCCCGGCGTACCTTTTAAACCGATCTTGTGTTTATTTTTTGCTAAATATTTTTATTAAAAAAACTATATTATATTAGTTAGTAAAGTTTCGTGTTTTTCTTATTTATTCAAATATAAAACAAATCACTTAACTTTATATCCTTATGTTAATCTCATTTTTTTAGTTTGGTTTTTTTATTTATATTACTTTATTACTTTATATTTCAACCTTACTTTATTACGTAATATTTAAATTTTTATTCTACTTTTTTATCTTTATATCTTAATCTTACTTTTT
>JADHZB010000217.1:0-41179 GCA_015657535.1 Nephromyces sp. MM_2019 | reverse complement strand
GTGTGATGCTGACTCCATGTTGCTATCTCTGTGTGTGCTGCTATCTCTGTGTGTGCTGCTATCTCTGTGTGTGATGCTGACTCCATGTTGCTATCTCTGTGTGTGCTGCTGTCTCTGTGTGTGCTGCTAACGCTTTCTCTCTCTTCCTCTAACCCTTTCTCTTTAGCTTTTGTCAACCGCTGATCACCTAGGAAAAATCGATTTCTGCTTCGATTTTTCCTACCTAATATTTCCTCAAATTTGAGTTTTGTTCAGTCACCCAACATTTTTCAATCTCTTAGTGTTTTTGCCTTGCCTAGTTTTATGTGGTCTGTGTGTGCATATCAAGGCCCTACCACCTCAGCGTATATCAAATGTAATACTGTGTGTCTGCCTGTGTATCCCAGCCCCCTACCACCTAACCACATACATCGTATGATAGTCTCTGTGTGTATGTTCCTTTAACTCGAACCAATCCACGAAACACTGCATCAGATATAACTGCGTTTGTATGTGTGTGTGTGTGTGTGTGTGTCTCTCACTCTCCCTCAACCAGTTGGATCCCCCTTAAAGCGAGCGTCCAAAATCCTAGTGAAAGAGGCAAAGCATCTTTCAGCGTTTCATGAGCTTGAGAGCTCGCCTCCAGCAGCTTTGGCTGAAGATGAAGATGTAGCGGTTTCTCAACTCTCTCAAGCACCTCATCTTCACTTTGAAAAAGCATATTTTAGTGTAAACTCTGGCAAGTCACACTTGCAGATTCCTCCTAGAACGGCAGATGAAGCTGAAACTAGCGTTTCCTCAAAAGTTATTGGGGATAAGGAACGAGACCAATATCATGAAAAACCAGATGAAAGTAGAAATTTACCGGTAATTTCAGCACCTGAAACGTCTTCTTCAAAGGAAAAAACTATTTCATCAAAAGAAAGACTGGTGGAGCAAACCTTCAATAGCACTCTTAAGGTTACTAAGCTTGCAGATTCGACTATTAAAGCATCTTCAGCTGAAGTTTTTGAACTTTATGAGGGATTTTCAAAGCCTGCCTTAAGTATGAATGAGGAGGATTTGAATGTTGCTGCGAGACTTCTGGCTATTCTAGCCCCTAGATTTGGGCCTGTGGTTACTTCTGAAGTTTCGAATTTGATGGAGCTTTATTCTCGCTGTCTCAAGACGAATTTGCCGTATATCGTTCGGTCAATTTTCGTGTATTTTACCGATCAAGAGACTCAATTTGAAGCATTTAAGTCGAATCTTTTAGATTATGCGGCAAATCAGCTACCTTTGCTACCAGCAGGAAGTCAGGAGGAGGAATTAAGGTTTACGCAATATACAATCTGTATTTGTGTGTGTTTTATTTTTTTTGTGTTAATGCGTGTATGTGAGATTCCTGTTTCACTAGCTTTTTCGAGGTTATCCTAGGAAAAATGTAGGGGGGTAAATTAGGCGTCTTGAAGAGAATGAAGATTTTTTTTTGTCGATAGAAAATATATTGATTTTCTTGGAATTATTAGTTGCTTTGGGAAACTGCTGCTTTGCTGTCCATCTTTTTGCTTTTTCGCTGAGAGTATTATGAGGAAGCAAGCAACTATGTTTTCTTCATCTCCGACTGGTCCTTTTTTAGGTTTTTTTTTCTCTACGGCCTCGGTTTTGCTAAGATGAGAACTTTTTGTGATTTCTTTTGTTTTTTAAGATGCTTTTTGGAGGGAGGCAATCTCATTAATCTTTGGCGTCGGTTAAGAGTTCGTTGCTGCCCAGGGCTTGCTTCCTGTGATTTTATGCATTTTGGACTTTTTTTTTTTTAAAAATGTATTTTTGACGCTTGAAAAGCTCCGAATTTTGATTTTTTTTGCATTTTCTTCATAGTGGGGTAATAACTGAAGAAAGACTCTAGATACAAATGCTGTGGGATTTTCGAAATCGTAAGCGTAACACCAGGTCATTGCTTTCAGGTGATTATGAGATGATAGTTTGATGAAGATGATGAGATGATAGTTTGCTGAAGATGATGAGATGATAGTTTGCTGAAGATGATAAGATGCGAGGCGAGTTTGACAGAGATGAGAGTTTGAAGGAGATTATGACATGCTAGTTTGAAGGAGATGATACTCTCAAGAAGATAATAAGACGATATGCTCAAGATGATAAGATGAGAGTTTGAACAGTTAAATATTTTGCAGCTTTCCGCACCAATACTGAGTTCTCGGCATGGTTTTGTTTATTTCTTGATCCTCTTTGATTTTCTGCCTTCTTTGCAAATTCGGTGTCACTCGCTACTTTTATGCACTGCCTGCCGTAGTGCGGGTG
Source organism: Nephromyces sp. MM_2019 (assembly GCA_015657535.1). Lineage (NCBI taxonomy): Eukaryota > Apicomplexa > Aconoidasida > Nephromycida > Nephromyces > Nephromyces sp. MM_2019. The sequence continues at coordinate 38,899 of JADHZB010000217.1, read as the reverse complement.
GTTACGGTTTTTCATTGAATCCCTCTCTTTTTGCAGGTCATATAACTCCCGCTCCTTATTGAACTCATCGCCAGATCCATCAAAACAGCTTTTCCTTTTCTTAACAGGTAGCATTGTCAGCGCAGCAAGGTAAGCACTCATTTTTCTACAGTTCCCCATAAGAATTCGTAAATGTATAGCTTAATATCCGAATTACTTTTGCAGCATCACTTTGCACTCAATCCACCAGCATAGCTCGTTTATAGGTTACGCAGCGTGAAGTTTGGAGTTTTTTGAAGATGTTTTTTTGTCGTCCCTCATCTGCTTAGCCAGTTAGTCTCTTTCCCTTATTTATTAGAACCAATCTTCACGTGCACTGGGTGCATAGAAATAAAATGGCAAGGAATTTCTGTAAAAGAATTGGAATGTTTGCACCTCTTTTGGCTCTTTTTTTTATGAATCGTGAGCAAAGTATATGCTTTACACGCTGCAGATTATACTCTTGAGCATTTACCTTATACATTTAGAGAGTTTGAAGCCACCTGTTTGGAGCTATGCGGGAAAAACGATATTAGTGCGGTTACGTCACGCGGTCAACTCGTGGACGAGGTACTTCTTTTGATAAAAGGAGTCATAAGGAATATGACTGTTCTTGATCCAGGAGGTAAAGCTACTAAAATTGAAGGTTAAAAGCTGATTTAATTTGTTTTTTGCTTTTTTTCCTGCTTCCTGGCAAAATTATGTTTAATTCGATGTTCAAGCGCTGCAGAAATTCATCATTCAATTTTCTTTCTCCAAAGTTTTACTTTTTTTTATTTCTATCGCTTCCATGGAGTATGCTTGGTTTCGCCATATTTTCAATGCTGCGGTAGTTGCGAATGCGCGCAAGACATTTGGTCGCTACTATGAAAAATTGCTGGAAAAAATGTGTGTGCGCCTAAAGAGTCTTGACGACCCTCAATGTTTGCATGGTGCGCCAAGCGCCAATGAAAACTGATTTATGCTGCCGTGCTAATTTTCTCTCTTCAAGAAAAAATATATCCCGTGATGTCAACGCAGGACGAATTTGCAGTGAGCTAGTAATTTCAACGGTATTGGACTCGCCGAACAGTACCTCACAAGATGAAGATTTATCCGCTGCCGAGGAATGAAGCCTTTTAACAAGGCCCAGCGATTTTCGGGAAGATTGCCAGTCCGGTCATGGCTGTTCATATTCGGTTATACTTCATACTATATATATCAGCGATTGGGAGTGGTGTGCCAGTCCGATCATGGCTGCTCTCATGCGATTATCTCTACGCTAAACTTGAATATATTTGGCCCCGTTCGTCACTTGGAAAAAACAGCAATATTTCATGGCATGAATGCATCGTCTGAGGTTCTTGCATTGGAAGCATCAATGAGCTGCGGCTAAAACGTTATCTTTGCTTTTATAAGAGCAACGAAAACAAATTGTATTAAAAATCACCGGGTGGGGTATACCACTACACCATGTTTGTTGAGGGGGTTTTCCGAGTTATTTTCTGCTCCGTCCCTGAACCATGTTATGCCTGCAAAGCGAGTTCTACATGAAGTTTCGAAATTTTATCCGCGCAGTAAAAACCTTATTAAGTAGCTTTTTGACTGTTTAGCCGGGTCTATGTTGCAATTATTTTGTTACTGGACTTAAAGTTACCCTAAAATTGTGCCGGCGAGCCAATTTGGCGCCAATTCGAAAGCCGTTTTTACAACGTGGCGCCCTGTATCTAAAAGACGACACGATTCAACCTGCTACCAGCCTACATCTTGTATTGTATATTCTGGAAGAAATTCTGCGCATTAAATGTTATCTTTTCCTTAGCATCAAGTCTTCTAAGGTACTTTTCAAGGTCGTAAGTACGATACTCGGACAGCGGTTAGGGTAAGGCGAGAATTGTAGGGTTAAAAGGATCTTTACTTTTCCCCTGAAACTCCGCAATCCCACCGTAGCATAAAGTTCTTACAATGCCTACGCACAAGCTAAAAGGAGGATGCTTGGAAAATTATCGCAAATCCCCCCTTGCGCTAAGTCATCATGCCATTTGCTCTAACGCTCCGCATTCATACAGTCTGCAGTTCGTGATACTTACCAATGGCAATGCTAATCGTCGACATCAGCGGGGTAAAGCTTAACATTTTTCCGCGAATTAGAACTACGATATCCCTTTTTGGTGCTAAAGTTCCCTGAAACTAACTTGTTTGCATGTTTTTTTCTTGGATTATTGTGTTCCTCAGTTTCCCCATGATTCTAGTGTTTTCACTACTCTATGCCGGAATGGTGAGAGTGATCTCTCCTTGCCAGTAACAAATCAACGGACAAAAACGACAAAATCCGCCTAAAGCCTCGCGCAACACCCATTTCGTTATCAATACGGTACTTTTTCTAGATTTTTCAATGTATAAGCAAGTCCTGAAGACACCGATCAATTTTGGCAATGAAACAGTAGGAGTTTGTATTAACTCACCGAAAATTTCCTTTTATTGCTTCGTAACGAAGAGGCTCCGAAGCAGCAATACCTTCTGGTCTTTTAAAAACTTGAAACGAAACCTTACTTTGGAAGGATCCCCTGAATTAGCCTTGTCTCATAAGGCAATGAGAAACACCATTTTTTCATAGCGTTGTACCAATTGCTAGGCGTCAGGTGGCAAATTGCTCTTAGAATCTAATGCATGAAGCAACTTAAGGGGATATAAGTTGCCATACGCGATAACCGCCTCTGAATAATAATGGGAAAACAAAACACAAAAGCTCTAAAGAGCAATGGAAATAGGCGCTTTCTTACCTCCTACTCAATGAAGCTTGTAACCCTACTTTACACGTGAAGCTAACTGGTATTCCCTAACAGAAAGTCTAGCAAACAGCTACATATATTTTTTTCAGAATATGGTTTTTTTAAAACCAAGTTATATTGATCCAGAGAGGGATATAGTGATTACATAAGCAGCAAGCCACGCATTCCAGTGTTGCAAGAAAGCCTAAATGAGGCGATAACGCAACGGTGATAAATGGCAGACATTAGGCGAAGGAGTGAAATGCGAAAAATCCAGCGTACCGCAGAATTCGATGCCTTTATATGAAACCTCGAATCGGGTCTACAAAATTTATTAGGCGGTACTGCTTTATGGGTGATTTTTTGCCACCGCAAGATCTCAAGTCTAAACTGATTTTTCACTTAAAGAACCAAGGGATTAACCCGACTCTTTCGAAAATTCGCTTAACTCGATGTAAGCTACAAGAAAGTGGCACCAGTAGAAGAGAGTAATGCCAGTGAGAGATTAATGCCACTAAAATAGAGCGATGCCCCTAAAATAGAGTGATGCCATTAAAAGAGCGTGCTGCCAGTGAACGAGAATGAGGCCTTAATCTCCCGATCATGCTGGCCAAAAATCTTTTATTTTACATCAGACATCGGTTTTTTCCCGTTCCGCGAAATGCGGGAGCAAAGCATATCAAAGCTTCAATATTATCCACAACCTAATGCAGTAGGTGCCGACCTGTTTAGACAGAGCAGTTATATTAGATAACCAATCAAAGTGATGATTAGCAATCTTGTAGCAGTATTATCACAAAAAAGCAATTAGTTTTTTTCAATCATTTTCGGAAAAGATACTTCAAGAAGCAGTGGGGAATTCGACTCGTTCATGTTAACCTTGAGGCTGATGTAAAAGTTAAAGTATAGCTGGAAGCGCGAAAAAAAAGGGAACCTTGGCGAACTAGTTACGAAAGCCTCCTGAACTAAAAAATTAAAGTAATCCAATTATACCCTTAAATCTATTGAGCAACTCCGAAATTTAATATGGAGATATATAGGAATTATATAAGATGTACAGGTTGAAAAACTAGGTCTTTGCTATCGCAGTAAACTACACTGAATTCAAAAACACTAACCAAACGGAGAGAAATCAAACAGCAAGGCAGCAAACGGTGAAGTGCGACAGTCGATAAGTTGCGTGTTACCTACCCTATTTATCGTGCGTTGCAATACCATGAAGTTTGATAAGAAAAATAATAAAGATATAAACTAAGAGTACACGCAAGCGCGTGTTAAAGTCCTTGAAATGCCTTCACACGCATAAAAACAGCAGCTTAGTTCCATATACATACCTGGCATGCTAATCATTTTGCATCATTTTCAGCGAGATTTCACCTTTATAACTTCATTAGCTGCACGCAAATCAAGCATAAACTGAAAAGGCATACAATTTAGAAGGTAACGCACACGAAAACTAGTAATCCGAAGATATATCAACATAAATTAGTAGCCACCAATCTATCAAGGCGAACTTCATGCAACCACGGAACAATTCAGCCCATAACCACATCCCTAGAGAATAGGCAGATGCAGAGTCTATAATGAAGCTTGCTTGGAAAAACCAGAGCTGTAGCAACTTTTTTCATGCTATTGGTAAGAAGAGCTTTATAGAAAAATCCATAGACTAATGATTCAAATATGAAGCTGAAGTAGGAAAGAAAGCACAAGGGTAAAGAAGGGGAAAACCCAGGAAATAGTATTATATAACACAAAGTTAGCAGCCTTTGGATATCAATTCCAAAAAAAAAGAAGAAACTTTCTAATGTGGCCTATCTTCTCGTGATTAAGACTTTAATGTTGTTAATGGAAGAGTATTACCCTTCATCAGCAAACATAGTATTACAGGTGGAGTGTCCGACTTATGAAATTTGAAGCAGAGTTGAGACCTTAGTGGAGCTGACTTAAGCCTCGCTGCTTCATATCAGTTGTAGCATACTGTGCGTGTGCGTGTTCATTTTTACTGTGTAAGCCTGTGTTCAACGAACAACATCCAAAACATACAATGAGTTTTTTGATGTGGAGGCAGACAAAATATTCAGGCTAATTTAAGCTTTGCTCTGCTTAAAGTAACTAGAGACCCCGAGATAAAACGATGTATCTGCCATTAAAATATGCACTAAAAAAGAGCTTGAAATCAACAAACTACGACAGGCATACAAATTTACACTAGTGATTTTCCCACTAACTTCTTGCAAAAATTACAACTGTATAAATGGCTAGCAGTGACATCACAAATAGACGCTATATCCAAATTTGAAGAAAATCCACCAGGGTTGAAATATCAGCTAGTTTAATACACAAATAAACCATTTATGTTAAAGAAAGGAAGAACCTACCCATTAATTCAAACAAAGCTCCGACATTCTCTCCATTCTGTAGGCAAAAGTTAGTATGCAGTACGAAATTTCTTCACACACCATATATAAATCACGGTGCAAAAGTGGGAAATTTCTCTATAAACAAATCAAGGTGTGCTGGTTTAATAATAGCCTGGACAACGAAAAAGAACAATTCTCTGTATCTCCGATATGCATTGCCATCAGAAAAAAGCCACTCTCATTTCCAAGGTAGAAAAGCTTCGTAAGTAAGGCAAAAATTAAATCGCTGCTACGAGATAAAATATGCGTGAAGGGAATAGAAAAGATATATGCAGGCAGGCACGTATGCACTATACTGGAAAAAAACTTCACCCACTCTCTATTGGGAGTTAAAAACAGAGATGATAAGCCATTCCGTTCAATCTACGCAGTAGTCAAAATGAGTGTGTGTGCGCACTGACCCTGCTGGCTTTGGGATACGATCAAAAAAGGTGAGGAGTTACTACAAAAATTACTTTGAAAGCCAGAATTTAGCAATACTTCACTTAATAAAAAGAGAATTTACCGAAAAAGCAAGAATTTACAGAAAAGGCCAGATTTTACTAATAAAATAAGGATTTTGGTGAGAATTTACTAGATAAAACTACATCTTAGTAACCAACCACTTGCAGATATCTCAACAAGCAAGAAATGAATAATTTATACTATTTTGCAATACGAACACTCCATGTTAAAAGCTGAAACCACCTACCCTGGCAGAGCACTCAACAAACTTTAAGTTGTTTTTCCCACAAAAGTATCTGGCTTCCTGATTTAAAGACAAAAATGAATTGCAAAAATAAAGAAAAAAAGTATATACGAATAACAGCATTTAAGATGCTACTGGACATTAAATCATAAAGATCAAAACTCTACATGTATTGATATCGCAAGAAATTAGGTTTAGCTTTAAAAGAAATTTCCAAAATGCTAAGAAGGCAAAATTTCATGGAAAATCTTTTCCAATTTTAAAAGTATAAAGGCTTTCCAGTAGGAGGAAAATTAGACTCAAAAAATTATTTTGCAATTGCTCCCATAAGGTTTGTAAGATCGGTTAAAGCTAGAGTCTCATTACAAATAAATTTATGATTCGCATGTGTGTGAAAATACCAGAAAAAATCGATTTTAATTGACCAGATTTAAACTCAAAAAATAAAAAAAAAGTGCGAAAATAAAAGCAAAATTCGATTTTAATTTATGAAACATAAACCAAAAAAATGAAAATAATATCTAAAAAAACTATTAAAATTGATTTTACTTTATTGAACACAAAAAAAATTGAAAAAAAGTTATTAGCACACACACAAAGACATTACAACTAAAATTTTAGGTCTAAACATGAAGCCGATAGACACGCATACCTACAGATTTCGCTTTTTTTGGAAGATTAATAGCTTCTTCCAATGTTTTATTAAATGATTAAAATTCGGTTGAAAAATCTTCAGTTTAAAAAGGAAAAGCTCATAAAGATTTAGGACCAAGCAGCTAATATAGGCACTCTTATACTTATTAAAATTATTTCACTGATGAGAAAACGCATATTAAAAACTTTTAAAATGGTATAAAGCGCTTTTACTTTATACAAAGAATACTATCAAGGGCGCAAAAATTCGTAGCAAAACTAGGAATTTTTGTTTTTCCACTCAAGACAATAGTGAAATACTGCTGTCGCGTTATCTCCATACAATGTTACCGTGAAATTACTATAAAATTACATCTAAAATCATCAAAACAATTTCACTGAAAAAAATCATGAAAATTGCCAAAATTATAACAAATTTTGGTGCATGCAGTACAAATTATACAGTAAATTTTAAGCTTGCAATTTCAAGTTACAGCAACGAGAAAAAAATAAATAAAATCAACTTTAACCACCTCAGAATCGATTTGCTTGTTCTTCACATCGCTTTTATTTGCCGCAACGATGACCTGGCATAGAGGGGGGCCCTTATCCCGCAACTCAGTAAGCCAAAATTTGATGGCATTAAAGGATTCCTCATTACTGAGGAATAAAATTTCATAGAAATATTATTAAAAATTTTTAATTTTCAGCATTTTTTCGGTGGAAAATCAAGAATACAATTCGATAGAAATATCATCAAAAACCTTTATTTTTTCAGCATTTTTCACATAAAAATAAAAAAATGAATATCCGCGCGGTAAACGTGTCGCAAAGCTGCCTTCAACGATTCTCTTCATGTATGCAAAATAAGGAACTTAAACTAAGCTTTACATTCCAAAAAAAAAGAGTATCACTTAAGTTATTCTCAAAATTTTTGCAAGGTGCTTGAGAGCTCTGCAGAGCCGCCAAAGCGAAGGAAAGCGTTGCATGCAACAGTATTCGGTCTGATAGACCAAAAGGCTCACGAAAAACCAAATTTTCATCAGTTCAACTGCATTTAGCTATATATCACAATCAGTGCATCTCTCCGTGTGTGTGCGGGTGCGATAATGTGCTTTTTTCACACTACACATTGAAGCCTAAAAATCCCAAACATTTAAAGCCATCACGATAACTCTAAAACTATCTATGCTATCCAGAAAAGCCTCCTTTTACTCATAAAAAAAAATTCATTACATGCACTTTCAAAGGCAACCATAGAAACCGAGAATTTTACCGAAAGCACTGCAAAACATACAAATGTGATGCTCAAAGTTCTTCAACCTTAAATAAACTAAAGCTTACTCATTCTGAAACAGCACGAAGAAATCAGCAGCTTAAAAAACTACTGTCACGAAAGAAAAAAGTGCTTAGAGTAAAGCCTTGCATCGTAAAGCGGTCTAGACATGGTGAAACTTCATGAACCCGCTAAACCAAAGGGTAGAAGTAAAACTACAAAATTTTTGTTTTCATTCTCAGTGAATACTCTTTGATCTTCACTAGATATAGTTTATTATTTCAGAATAACAAATTAGCATTAAAATTTTTCCTAGTGTCAAAAGACTAGCCTGCAATCGTATACTATCACCGCCCCATCTGTATCCCTATAGTATAGCGGAGCCATGGACCGGAACCTTTCCTGGCCTCCAGTATCCCATATATGCAACTTGACCTGATTGCCTGAATTATTAGAAAAAATACACACACACGCTTGACTTGCAGAGCTCGAAAAAAAGAGTTAAAAAAAAGTGAAAACGGCAAAAATGATACATTAAAAAATGAAAAACTTCAGCAGCTGTTCACACACACTAACCATTTCCTAGTATAATACTCTGCTGTAAAAAAGCAGCTCCAATTGTCACCTCGTGGAAAGAGGAAAAGCGGCCTTGGCAGAAACGCAGCGCCAGACTGGACTTTCCCACCCCACTTTCGCCAAGCAAAACCTGAAATCGGCTATTCAAATTTGAAGTAATTGATCCAATAAACTGGAACATGAATGATGATAATCGAAAAATAAAAAGGCGAAAGAGATACGAGCAAAGAGAAAATTGGATGGAGCCGAGAATGTTAAAAAAAGAATTCACACACATCACCCAACTTTCAGGCCACATCATCAGCTTATCTGGATACACGCACACCATCATATAACTAGCAGAGTGATAAAAAGCAAACTTAAATAAATGAAAGAAGCGTAAATTTCATAAATGCTATCCGAGTTCTATATTCATGTCGAGCTCAAGTAACGAATGCACAGTTGAAGGCTTTAAGAAAATTCTAACAAGATAGGTGAAAGCAATCACATACTTAAACAATTCTATAGATAATATCATTTCTAAGTATCAGAAAGGTGGCGAAACAAATAAAACATTACATGGATTGGGCCGTAACTTGCTAGAGACATACTCAAAAAGTAGTTGTGTAGAATTTTCCCTTACGTAGAGCTGCGAAATTTACGTCAAGTACTGCTTAGATGAGTGCATAATAGGCATATAGTGAAGTATCCTTCTGAAAGAGTTGTTTTGTTCTCATATAACAAAACGGTACCCATAGATACTAACCTTATATTGACATATATTCGTTTAAAAGTTATAAACATACTGCTGATACTGAGAAACTATGCAACGAAGCCACATTCTTACCACTTTTGCCTCTTTTACAACTTTCCTCTGCGCCGTATCCGTAGATTTACTGCCCCTGCCAAAAAAAGCACAACATACTTGTAAACTTCGAGGGGAAACAAGCTGCTACTGCGCATCACATTACATGTATCGCTCTATAAAGCAAAAATATGAATATCTTACATAAGATGCGGCTCTAACAAGCCGGCAAAAGTCAAGCACACAATAATTTGCAATTGCTAGATGAGGACACTGGTAGACATTGTACCTCTGAAGTAAAACTAATGAGGTATTTCATGAAAAATGACGATCAATTCTATATTTCCTGACGCCAGCACGTCAAGCGATAAATCTCAAAAAAATTAATAAATATTCGGCGGCTGGTATCCCTATGGAATTATGTAGCTGTGTAAAAAAAAACAAAGCAAACCTTTTCGTTGAAGAGCTAGCAGACAACGAAAACTTCGAATCCGGAGCAGCTGGAATTTCTTCTGAACAGAAATAGCAAAGTCAGAGATCACAATAAACGAAGACCAAGGAATGCGATAGCTGTTGTGCCTCTATTTAGACTGCCTTCAAATTATACGTTATACACGGACTCTAACAGGATGTTTTAGTGGCAAAATCTATATGTTGCTATTAATTACCATTCACGCAAAGTTAAGAAGCACTTTCATATACTAGTGGACGCCATAAAGCTCAGTTCTTCTACGGGAAAAAGTTTGGCACACAATTAAAAGTTGGCTCCTGATGGAAAATTTTATTAAGAAACAGTGTATCACCCAAAAGCAAGCATAAGAAAGTACTGCTAGTGACTCCAAAATGCAATCATATTATACCTTTGCCTATCGCGCAGCCCATTACGCAGCTGTATAGCGTCAGCCTTACTCAAGAAAGGGCTTCTTCGAGTACGTTTTGATAATTCCAAACTGTAGTAAGTTGTGAACGAGCCTGCTTCCCATGTAAGACTACGATACAGTACATAAGGGGTTCAATACGTGTAGCACGCCAAAATTATCATACTGCAAAACCAGCTGGGTCTAATTTCTCCAAGAAAAAACTACGTAAATTAAGATTGTCCTGTATTATTGGAAGTAGGATGTATTCCATCCAGCGGCCGTCAAGTGTAATAGGTATCCAGAAGTAACTAAATCAAGTCTAAAATGGCAAGGGTTCAGTCTTTGTTAAAATAAAGAACGTAAAAATGCTTGGAAATCTCAGTGCGGTAAGTCATGGAGGAAAACAGTTTACTGGGGCACACAAAGACAGGAAAGCGATTATGGACAGGCCTTACACTTTGCGAGCCAATTTTGCGTAACAAAAGGAGACCCAAACTGTTTCACACCTTGATACATCCTTCATACTTAGCACCATCGCTAGATTTTTACTTACGCTATTGGGAATGGTTGGAAAAGCATGACGAGAAATACCTAAGAAAATTCTTTCGCTCGCCTTGTGGGTATAATTAGCAGACAAGAAAATTTATATTCCTTACCGAGTGCTTCCCAAAGCCAGTCGCCGCGCCACGCATTATTGGTGTTCGTAGCACAAGCCTGTAGTAGGCTAGACTGGAAAACCTTTTGCAGTGTTTCTGGATTAGCCTATCAATACTCAGCTTACTCGGCCTTTCTACCCTAATTTGCACAGCCTTGCGGAATATTTGTGCAGCTCAACTAAAATAATCTTGAAGCGGTAAACCATAAACCATCTTGAACTTATCGGTAGAAAAACTAACAAAATCATTCAATTTTATACCCTCGAAATACTGCAACTATAAGAAGCTTCCAATTGAGCCCTGCATTGCTGTCTGCTGGACTTTTGTAACAGTGATTCCTTGATTCCAGCACAAAAAATAGGCTTGTGCTATAAAGCTGCAAGAGCGTAAAGCGACGTGCTGTACAAACGTGTAACAATTTGATAGCTTGTTTTTTCTAAAAGCAGAGGATATCATCCCAAAGGTATTTTTCAGACATAAAATACGCCATTGTCATTCAATGGCTACGGTTCTACCATAGGTGCTCTTTGGAGTGATAGAAGCAATCGCTGATGATGCGGGTCGGCATACAACGGCGAAGAGTTCGTGTCAGAAAGAGACTCGAACTAGAAACCCCACCTGGGTAGTTGTCGCTTAAAAATACTAGTCACAAGAACTTAACCTTTTGATACCTGCTTGCTTTAGTGGGGAATCTGGTCTTCGTGCAGTTTTTCTAAACTCTATGCTATATGAAAAACTAAGAAATGGAATGCAGGCAGCGCAGCTTTCCATTTCCTGGTGATGCCGCGTTGCGAGGTGCTCAATGCAGAGGGAACTAGATTTTATTGTGGAAATACAATATAAATTCATTAGCAAAGGCGGAAACTCGCAGCACTGCAATGGCTAATTGCACTATAAAGCTATGCCTAACTCTTCAAAGGTTATCCAAATTATATTGAAGCATTTTGAAACATTAAGCACTACGCTTTCTCACCGGTTCTCAAGTTTTCTAGGGCAAAATGGATTTGTGCAGAGAGGTGAAACCTAAATAGATAAAGGTTTGATGAAAATGAAAAACGATTGCTTTCAACCTCCAGGAATGCAAAAAAAAAGGCTGAAGTGTACATACACGAGCTGCAATTTTTTCATTAAACTGGTTAGTGCGCTTATCCGTATGCTTGCTAGTAGGGTTATACTGCATACTTCAATCTTTCAAAGAATATTTTGCCATCCATAACCTTAAATTGTAGAGTTTATAGAAGTAGACGCCAGCAACAAACAGCTTTTCAATATGCAGGAATTAACATTACGGGCAATTCTAAATTTTATCTTAATCCTTGCATGTTCTAGTCACATAGAAGGATTTGTTAATCTTATGAGCGAAGCTCAGGATACCCATGTTATAAGGGAAACGTCAAACGCAGACACTTCAGATGAAGGTCAAACTTCTATGGATAACTTCACAAAAATATTTAGTTAGTTGATAATTGATGGAAACTGGATTCATCCTATATCATTGGAACGAATCACTTTCTGTACAGGCGACTCCCCAGCAGCAAAGTTTTTGATTGAAATTTTGGCTACGAAGCCTGCAAAACATGGTGTGTCTGAATGTTGGAAGCGGCTAAGACTTACTCCTAGAAGATTCTTTTTTTTTGTTTTAACTGCACCTTGCATTATTGGGTAATCTTACTGTTGCATAGTTACAAATATGGTAAATAATATATTTAATGCCAGTGCTTCGATTTCACTCTAATTTTTTACCTGTCATCGTGCACTTAACGTTGAAATAGACTAAAATCAGCCTTCCGAAGGGATCTTTGTTTTTAACCATGTCTTTTATACTACAGCCCCTTAAAGTAGTGAACTGTAAGTATACGGTAATGAAAGTTTTCCTGTTTGCCCCTTAGCTTCACAGAGCAGCCCAACTATTTCAAAGGTTGCTTTACTCCAGAGCGTCACACTAATACTCCTTTATAGATAACGCTTCAATTGCGCTCTTTCAAGAGGGAAAAATTTTCAAGACTGAAGAGGACGCGCCTCCAATTCAGTCAAATCTGCGGAAATTCTCGGTAGACCTCTATTTTTTATACTGGCTTTTGGGGGAATAGCTATCTATTAGCTATAAGCTAAAAGGTTAACTTCAAACAGTGTAAAACATATTTGCTTCAACTTCGAAGGACAATGAAAGCTTTCAAGATGAGCAAGGTGGAGTCATATCATGGTTTTCGCTTATTCCGCAATGCGAAATAACGCTACCACTATTTTCTGCCTTGCCTGTTTTCAGCAGAGCTAAAGTAAGCCCCTTGTCCTGCTGTGTCGTCGAATTTTCTCTTTACTCTGATTTTAGCAGGCATAAAGAGATTCTTCCACTGCAGCTAAGATCTATTGACATGCCGCAAAGTAAGGCGCTTGCCTAACATATTTATCAACGCAGCGTACTTTCATAATGCGTTTCCCAACCGCCTGCAGCCTTCCGTAATATTGCAAAAATAAGTGGCATGGGAAGAGGATATTCTTCAAACAAGGTAGCAGCTGAGGAAAATGTTAAGAGCACTTCAAAAAGTCGGGTAATTCAACAAATGGCTTTATGCAATGCTTCCTTATTAGTGGTTCATAAATGAGGTAAAACTATCTGTGCTTGTTTTCCCTGCTAATAACTGTAGGCACATAGCCTTAGAAGAACTCCTTTAACTTATGCAACAATGAAAAAAGGTGATATACAAAGAATCGTGGATCAAAATTTATAAAGTGTGATTAACAGTTTATTCTGGAAAACCCTGTTGCTATAGCAGAGTTAATTCCTGCCAAAAATGTTTCAAGTGGGCTCAGAAATGAAGCTACCTCTATTGGTTAGCAGTGTCTCGTGCTTCCAGATTAAGAAATCAAGTGCACCTGCAGATAATCACAAGGAGCTTCAAGTACTGGAGCAGGTATTGACTTACTGAATTACTTTGGTGAGCGTAAATGGTCCTGGTATTTTTTTTTCTTTCATAAAGATGCCATAATACCGTAAATTTACAACTTTCATTGCCCACCCTACTTCTAGCAAACACACAACAGATGCGCATTTTCAGTTTTCAAATAGAAGCGAAATCGACGGTGAAGCCACGGCTAGGCACCCCAGTAAACTAGTCCCTGCTAAAGATAGTTCAAGAGTAAAAGGTACATGATGGCCCAATTCTGTTTTACCATTTAGAATGCTGCTTCGAAGCGTTGCATTACATGAAAGAGACTCGATCGTAAACAGCATTGTTGATGTATAATATCCTAGGTAGATTATTCATGAATAATCTGGCTTTAGTCTAAATAGTGCTTTCTTTAAACTGTAAAGGAAATTAAACACTACCAAAGCTTATGGATGCATCAATATTTTAATTCCGCTTATCATGAAATATCTCAGAATCGCAATTGACTAGCTTGGCAAAGAAGCTCACTTTACTGGAAGCTCAAATGTATCCAAAGGACCACAGCGTTTCTTTCGGATTACCACCTTCAAACAGCAACCCGGATGCCACGCCTGAAGGAATGTCTCTACTTACAACTTCAGCTGAACCAGTTGTGGTATCAAACGCAAAAATGTGGGGGGATAAAGGAGATAGGGCGCTTAGCCCAGGAATCTTCTTCGGAGTTGAAGATGTCCCCTCTGTAGCAGTAACACCAAACCCCCAGATTACAAGTGAGATTCTAGCTCAGGATATTTATTGAAACGTTGCATAGGTATCTGGCGGCAAAATTTAGGAGCTTAAAAGCTTCATCAAGATTGCATCTTAGATACAATCTGCTATGCTACTTAATTAAATCAAAGTGTTCAATACCATATAATTCCAACTAGTTGCTAACAAGTCTGTTAAATTTTTTAATAAATTAGTGAAGCTACTGTCTGCGTTCAGCGACCGACCCAGCGAAAGGTCAAGGTACCTCTACGGAAAAAGTGAATAAACTGCTAGCAGCATCACGCAAATGAATTATTCAAGCCAATGCCTATAAGCCACTCAAAAATTCGATAGCCCCATTTGACATAGCTTTTTAAGACTACTAGTGGCATTAGTTTGTGGATATAAAAGTTCTTATTTCCTATTTTTGAAATTTGCTTCAGCGAGCCACCCTGCTGAAGATCCATTAGATCGCCTAAGCACCGCGTCACCGCTGGTACTGCCGCAGAATATTAAGTGGCTTGTTCCAACTGTATTGTATAAGGTTTTATAATTCATTACCAAATCCCCTAGGCGGGAAGGCCCTTGCTAGTGGCGTATTCTACGCTTATGATGGCGCTTGCTTCGGTATTATACGTGTATGCAGCTATATTCGGTGAGTCAAATATATTATGCAGTGCCGTAATCTAGACTAGTGTCATCCATGTTTAGCTACGCAAGAGGATATTAGCAAATATGCGGCTCCACTGTCATTCGGTGAGATGGAAATATACTTGGAACTAGCTTAGAATATGGTTTCCTGCACCTCGTGCGAATGCAATTACATAGCCTACGGAATTTCTGTTGCATTTATGGCGCTTCTCAATGGCATAATTCCGGATTGGGCATCTATAGCGCTATCGTGGACTATCCTCGGTAACTGTTAACATTTAAGTCGAACGATAAAAGTATCACGCAACAAACTACTTTGTTTTAGCGGTGCTATGCGGATTAGTTTATTATCCAACGGGGAAAGATCAGCTTTCAACCGATATTGTAGTCTACGGCTGCTTGGTATGCGTTTTAACCCAGCAAAGATGTGAAAGACTATTCATGAATTTAACTCCAGCTTCTCTCTTCACTTGCCTATGCTCTAATATCTGGAATCCCATCGTCTTACCTAAGTCCAGAGTTCTGTGGCCCCGCAGGACTTATCTACACGTCCAGTAAGCTATCAATTTACCACGAAGAAACTTCAAACCGTAGCTGCTGTTCCTCAGTGTCTAGAGATGGAAGCTACCTGCTGCTACGGCTTTACTATGCTTTGCTCGTGGCGGCGCTTACTGTGCTGATATTTTTCTGCCTCCCAAGTAATCATATTTTAATTGAATAGGAGCAGCAACATTTGAGCAATGTGCCGTTCAGAAAGCACTAGGAATCTCGTATCAGACAGCCAGGATTTGGAGTCAGGAAAGTAAGCAAAAACTAGGCTGAAGGCGCACTGGCAAAATATGAAGTTGGCTCATTTATATCTTTCTATTCAGGCTAACAAAAAAAGTCATATTTGGCTTCATTTTCGCGTGGCCTCCGGCCGGTCTGATATCACAAGTAAAACCAAAGTCAAAATTTCCAAGTTTTTAAGTTTATAATATGACCCACTTGAGCAGTTACTATTGTTTTTTGGAATTGGCGAATTCAACCCACTCGGTAACCAGAAATTCTTGCCAATTCGTTGATTTTGCCGACGCAAAATTTTTCAGAGCCGCTGAGCTTTTTTTACATCCCTTCGCAACTGCAATTAAATTCATGGGAAGCCTATTTTGCCATTTTGAGTAAACACATTTAGAGTTTTGGTACCTCACAGTTTCACCAATCTCCCCTTTTAGCATGGGCAACCCTAATTTTCTGCTTTGTACTAGCTCAGCAGCAATTACACGACGGTAAGCAAAGTATCAAAGAAATTCTCGAGTAGAGATTTATCGCTCGCCTTTTCAGAGGTAAGGTTATCCTCAAATCTGATAGCACAAAATGTAAAGGAACAATGGAAAAAACTTGGAGCCTCCGAGGAATAAGAATCACTAAGTTCAGTTTGACTGTAAACATTGGAAATCCGGAAAGAAATGGCAGGAAATACTTCCTGCTTCCGCGTGAAGCATGGAAGACTAAACCACAAGCATAAAAAAATCAGCTATTTTACATTAATCCATTCTTATTTAAGTAACTGAATCAGTCTACATAATTTTTTTTATAACTTCGGAATTAAAGAAACATTTTTTACCCCTGTTTGGCACCGAAGAATGCCAAGTTTAAGTAGATGACATATTGCACTCCTCAGTAGTATCTAAGGAGACAAATTTCAAAACTCAGGAGGGCATAAAGAGCGTAATGT
Organism: Nephromyces sp. MM_2019; assembly: GCA_015657535.1. NCBI lineage: Eukaryota > Apicomplexa > Aconoidasida > Nephromycida > Nephromyces > Nephromyces sp. MM_2019. Next base: position 22,235 of record JADHZB010000217.1, on the reverse strand, counting down.
GTGGCTTGATTTTCCGGATAAACGGGCGACGTTCTTGTACCTAGCAGTACAAATGACGCGGTCACTTATTCTTTCATCCAGCTCATCTAATTGAATATTATTTACTTTCAAGAACGGGAACTCCCATAAATCAATCCCATTAGAAGACGATTTGGTGGAAAGCCGGCGAGTGGAATTTGAAGGGATTATACAGTGGGTAGAATCGCTCTCGATGTTTCTTGGGGGTTTACGATAACTATCCCCGCTTAAAAACTTCTTCACAGCTATTTTTTGGCGCTCACTGTAGTTGTATAATATATCAAGCGAGGAAGCTACATTTATGGACCAGACAAGCTTATTTCCTTTGATTTCAGCACCCATCAACGCGAAGTCTGTTAGTCCTACACTGAAAGAAGTTCCAACAAACACCAATAAATCCGCACTTAAAATCCACTTTTTAGCTCTGTTCCATTGGAAAAAAGAGTGTATACTATACGACTCGTCAAAAGTCAGCAACATCGGCATGCAAATGCATTTGCAATTTGGACAAATAGGAAGCTTCCCTTTAAGCGGAAAAAGTTTATCCACGTTAAATCCATTGCACGATAGCATGGACTTATAATTTATGAGGTCGAGGCTGTCAACACTTAATGTTTCTTGCTCTGCTAAACCTTTATCTGAGCTCCATGGGCAATCCTCCTTAAAGTTCAAGCATCGGAACATTCCTAATCGCCCATGAACCTCTATTAAAGAGCTCTCTAAACACCCAGACTTTAGAAGTAATCCATCCACATTCTGAGTAATGACTCGTACACGGCTCGGAAAGGCCCGAGTAAGCTTTGCCAGTAGATGGTGCGAATCATTGGGATTTGCATTCCTTGTCTCCGCAGTATTATGTGTTGTGTTCCAAAATTTATTATACCTAAAGAAGCAATGAAGGCAAGTATGGCGAGCTTTTTATTGAGCTTTGTTTTATTTTAATATACGAAAAACTGACTGCTTACGAGAATTACCATTTGACAGGATCGTTCAAGAAGGCCAGCTTCGTACAGCTTTCTTCGACGAATTTTGACCAAATAGTTGGCGAGCAATTCTTATTCCTAGGTCCTGATGTGCGATATAGCGGTATTCCAGATTCTTCCGATATACCTAAGTAACACTTAAAATACTGGGCTGGCATCTTCAATGTCGAGCAAGCAGGGGGGTACGGTTGCAAGACCAAAGTTCTCAAGAAGGAGCTGTAGAAGTACCATGCAACATCTCAAGCAAAAGGAAACTCTAAAAATAACTCAAGTGCATCGTTATAAAATTTCTGCCGCCAAAAAATCCCTCTGACATTACAGTCAATTCTTTGTTTCTAAATTGTATCTACAGATGCTAAAAGAACAAAAGTTACTTACATCAAGCAATTAAACAAAAAAGGATGGTGTCTCCGAATATTTGAGACTAAATGCAAAAATCTTCAAGACGAGGTAAACTCATAGAAAAGCTTATGCATATGCTTCATCATTGAGCAAGGTAACAGCTGAGGATAAGAATACCTGCTCCAGTTATAAATAGAACTCTATCTTCACTCAAGGGGTTAAATAGGCTATTTTGAAGCTGTAAAAAGTAGGCTTTTTCTCGAGTGCCTCTCATTCCACTTTTTAAAAACTATACCCTCTGAAGAAAAAAATAGAAGCCTGTGCGGTTCGTAAAGTAAGCAGAGTGCATGCTTAGCCGTTTCTTACTATAGCCAGCTATTTACCGCATCAAGAGAATTTTGGGCCTAAATTTTTTATCGGGAATACTTTTATAGGTTTGGAATTATACGAAAGCCTGAAGCCCGATTTCGGAGTATATTGGAAATCTTCTAAGCAGTATCAAATCTCAAAAGTTGCTATGGGCATGCTGACTCCGTCACAAGTTGTGCTTCTCCACATAAAATGAATCATTACATGCTTCACTGCCGCGTGAAGTCAAGGGGACGCTCAAAAAGTGCTGCTGTAGTCAAGAAATTGGGGTAACGGAAACTGAAAAGATAAAATAAGTCCGCCGAAGATACACGTTATTCTTATTCGAGCATTCAAGCAACCTTAGGAACCATTCTGGAAAAGATTGTGCGCAAACCCAATAATTAATATCTATACAATAAGCATGAAACAAACATGATAGAGATATTAATAGCTATTCAGGTTGGGAATTCCCAGGAACTTGCAAAAATAATTCATCAAAGCACTTTAGCGTAAGGAACTAAAGGTGATGCCTCCACTTCATGTTTTCGCACCCTCTAAATTTCTACCACCTATAGGAGACGCTTCACATGTATGAAGCGATCGGTGTAAACCTTAAATGCCGATATGCGTGCATAAACATTGTCTCAAAATTAAGGCCGAATCATTTTTCATTATATTTCCATGGAACTTGCTATAATAGCTCTGCAAGTCCTACTTGCAAAACCTACTCTGCACATACAGAGTGCACGTGTGCAATTTTTTCTCTTGAAATTTTGATGAGAAATTTAAGCGCATGACAAATTGCGCATTATTACAGGGTTGCAAAGTAATGCAGGCAGCATTGCCACACAATTCGCTGGAAGCATGGTAATGCGATGAAGATGCAGCTGGAGAATAGAGGAAATACCTTGACCACGGATTTTCTCTGTTAGTCTCATATATGGAAGCAGTGTCATCGGTGTGGTTTGCCGAGCATGTGCGGTGTACAGATTATCTGGAAATAGTAGCCGGTTTATACGCTGGGAGCTTTGAAAGCGTTTGACGCTCGTAAAAATTTAATCATAGCAATTTTTGAATTAAGCCACATATGGCTAGGAAGATAATATAAGTGCATCCGCGTGCAAGATTAGAGTTAGAGCCTTAAGATTACAGCAAACAATCAACGGCTCCCTAGTTTGGAACTATTGCTATAAAAGAGGATGGCGCAAGGAGGGTACTCAGAAAGCTCGTTCCTTGAGTTACAAAAAGAGCATAAGGCTACTCCATAAAGCGCTAATGTCCTCGGGCTTTAAAGCTCCTTTACGAGATTTCTGGCATACTTCCTTCGGTCTAATCAGATTTTTTGTTTGCCTTGCATAGTTTTGGTACATTCTGATGCAAAAAATAAGGGCCCCCATAAAACAGTAGCCGCGGTGTTGCCACAATCTGGGCTTCAAGCTCAACTAAACATAGAGTTTTTCCTAAAAAAAGATTGAAGGATGACAAAGATTTACGGAATCATTGCTCGGCATATCTGCAAAGATAGTGCAAAGAGCTTTATTTCGAGGCAATTAGCTCATGAAATGAATAAAAGAAAGTGAACGAGAGCACAAGTATTATCAGCCATAACTGTTGAGGTAAATCTTTTCTGTTCTAAAGCAACACGAAAAATCTTAATAAAAAAACAGTAGGTGCAATGGAGTAACTCAATGTCCTCCGTAGAATATAAAGCATCCCGCACCAAAATTTGAATGTGCTATCTACACAGGTATTGGGTTATACCAACTGGTTCAATATAATTAAAAAGTGAAAATGTAACGCGGGTCAACGAGCACCGGCATTTTCTCGATGGTAGAAGTAGCTAGAGTGAACGCTCTCATAAGTCCGATAGGTTGTTCCGCAGCCGCATCCCCCTTTGAGGAACTTAATATACAGCGAAACACTTTGGCATTATTCAAGCCATTTCACTGGCTGCTTCAAAAACATAATATGAAGTCCTCCCCAGGAATTCAACATGTGTGTTGAATTGTGTCATCTATGTTTCTTTTGTCAAAATTTCGAGAGTGATTAAATTCCGAATTAGCTCTTAATTAATGGGCAGTTATAGGAAATTTATCCTACACCAGAGGCCTCAATATTAGAAATATAGAATCCCGTGGAGAGCATTATGAACTTCCCAGGTCCTGACGTGTACCGTGTTTTGTAATCAAGCAGAACCGTAACCTTTCTTGCTGGGTTTTAACTGAAGCACGCTAACGACTGCACATGTGCTCTTATTCTATCACATATAAACATTATCAAGCGACAATTATATACATGTTGCTTGCCACATAATGTCAGTAGAAATTTGAAGGTGGCGATGCGGTGTCACCTTTGGAAATAATCAGAAATTTTGTATAGAATCTTAAGAATTATCTTTATATTATGTTACTGAAATATACAGATAATGGAGGTGACTTCGGCAATAATTCCCTGCAAGAGGATATCAGATTTTATTGCATACCCAAGAGAAAGAAACACGTATATATATTGAGCTAAAGCATATTCTCACCCAAATAATACACAAGCTGTGTAAATATGCAAGGCTCGACATTTTGCTTAGTGCTTGGTACTAGATACTGTATGCCCCATATACCGCACCGAAAAATATACTCATAAACTGCATTTGTATTCTTAACCCTGGAGATATTTTCTAGATAACTGAAATCAGGCGCATTCCACGGGATACTAGCGTGTGTATTTGAAGCTAGGTACTCTTTCATCAAAATTATTCTGGTTTCACTGTTGAAGATGAATACTGCCCGACATTAAAAATGCGGGGGGAAAACATACCTCGAAGCAGACAGCAAAATATGCCTTCCCCCACGGGGGCATATGAAGCAAATCCTAACCGTAACCCTTTAAATCGCCCCATCCTGCCCACATTCCAGCCATTTCGTCCCCCTCCACCTCCCCTACATCCTCAAAACTTATCAGGAGGTCAGTACTATTCCACAGATAACTTCCGACGAATCCCATATGACAGGAACCGCGGAGAAGCCTATGGCAACCGATTCTTTTCCCGAGGTTAGGGAAATTTATCTTTTAAACTCTTAACACTAATATGTTTTTGTCATACACAGACGTTCGTTTTGAAGGCTGGACTTACCCTTCTGCCGGAATCATTCGAACTTACTAGCTTAAGGGAGGGTTGGTATTACAAGATACGTTATGTATGGCAGTGTCTTGTATTCACCAGGCTTATAATTAATGAGGAAGCATGAAGTCGTTCCTAACACTAAAATTTTGCGTAAAACTGTGTAAATTTATTGTGTGTCTCTGAGCAGAGAAATATATCATGATAGCTTCGTGAATTATGTGAGAAAGCTTCTTCAAGTAGTTTTCATCTGGGGCGATATCGTTCCTCTGCTGCTTTTGGGATGTTACTTCAGTCCTTTTGAGCAACCAGCTTTCGTTCGCTAGCAGCGGCAGTTTGGAGCTACTTCGAGAGATTGCGGAGTTATGTAGGTCTTTTATTACTCGAGCCATTTTATAGTTACCGTGCACCATGAGCTATCCTGAGTAGAAGCGGTAGCAGCCCCCCTAACTAAAGCTCGGCTATCACTTTAATTTTTTTGTTTTAAGACCAATATTCTTGTTAAATCAAGCCTGGAAGGCTATTACTTTTATTTTTATAGTTCACACTTTTGGAAAACTGCTGCCACTGGGCCAATTATTCTTCGTTTGAGTTATGAACTTGATGGCATGATGCATGATAGTGTCCTCCCTGTGAAATTTAGTGGTATCTGATATTAAATTGTAGTTTGTGCTATTAAAGTTACTATGCTGTTGCGGCGATAGCTGCATTGTAGGTAATATGAAGAGTGACGTACCTTCAATAATTCCCCCTTCATTTAGATAAATATGACATATTGTTTTACTTGTGGATAATTGGAATTCTTGGTAAATAAAAGTAGGTTTTGTGGCGCGATACTGATTTTTCCAGCTGTTTGATGTTTCCCTGCTTCTTATTTTTTGCGTGATACTTCGCCTTAGCAGTGTTTTAGTGGTCTGTAATTTTCGTGATGTAATTAAGCCGGTGAAAACCTTTGTTTTTCACCACCAGCTCGAAGAGTTATCGTTAGTTTCTTGCTGCACCTATTAAAGCTTCGGTTATTTAGATATAAAACCGAGGCTTTTGAAGCGAAAGCATTTGCTTTAAGCGTTACCTTGCATCCATCCTAGTGTGTTTCATAGTGATTGCTCACATTAGGTAAAACTTCGACTGCACTATTGACTTGACTGGATAGCTACTTTGTTGACATCTGCCTTAATTATATATGTTTTTTTGTTGTAATTGGTCACAAGCATATGAAAAACACTTGAAGACGCTGGCTGGATTCCTTATTTTTAAAAATAACTTTGCCACGACAACCTGTTGTGATAGAATAGCCTCTCTAGTTGCTGACGTATGTTTCCAAACTTGTTGCTTTGCAGGAATACTTTAATTTGCTAAGTTGCATGAACTTAGAAAAACACTTCTGCTAAATTTGACACTGCTCTGGAGTTTACTTTTTAGATTAATACATTTTTCGGTGTAAATAAAATTTCTCTCAAGCGCTCTGCTTATGCTGGTGTCCGCAAAAAAAATATTAAGGGTGTAGGATTTGTGTAGCTATCAAAGCTTAAAGGAATGAGCCTTGCTGTTATACAGTATTTCGCTATATGGAGCACTGCTATATACCAAGCGCAAAGCTTGCAATAGATCTATGGCTAAATAAATTTCAAAATCTGATCTATATTTGTTGATGCTTTGAAAATTTGCTGCTAAGTAGGACCATATATGCTCGTTTGATGAGACCCCCTCTCCATTTCTTTATATAGCTGTCAATTAGTCCGTGATAAATTAATTTCACTTTCCCTGGAATATTATGTATATAAGCACTTTTAGAAGTGTTTTTAATTTGTGCTGCAGTTTTTGTGAGCAATTTAAACCTCCAAGAGTATTTTTTAATTGGATTACCTTTGTTTACCATCTATTTAATGAGCATTTTTTGCGTTTCTACTAATCAAGGATGCTATATAAAATTTCTTTGCTCTACTAGGAAAAAAACGATTTCGCCCTCAAGGGGGGGTTTATAGCCCGATTAGATTTCCTTCTGGAGCACTATCAAAGTAAGTTGCCCCGTATGAAATTTTTTTCTGCGTGATATATTTATTATTTTACGTTTATAAGAGCATGAGCATCGTAAGGCCTCAGCAGGACAGTTATATCTGATGCTTGCTAGCGGCTATAAAATGAACTGTGGTTCGTTGCTCATCTGATTAGATTTCACGATAATATCACATCTGATGAAGCAGTTTAGCCATATTAACGTCATACTGCCTTTGGCAAAGCACCCTATGAACCTTTTTGAAAGCTATAAGATTTTTTGTATTATGTATCTTCAAACGCATTAAAGAGTGACTTTCATTGGGACTTCCAATCGCATTCCATAATAGTTACTGCAACCTTTGCGTGAACGGAATTCTGCCCGATAGCCAAACTTGCTAACGAAGCTTCCATAGTACTTTGTATTCGCATACGTATAAGCGTGCCATCGAAAAAATTTTCCTTACTTCCTTTGTCAATGATTCGTCAAAATTCATGTATTTGTTGGGGCTCTCCTCTTTAATTGTATTGATCTTCCGTCATTATGTATATGATATTTATCGATGCTGCCTTAAACAACCTCTTTTTGACTAGGAGTTATACATGTAACCGTTAAATGAAATTTTTTGCAGGGAGCCATCGAAGCTTTATTCTTCAGAATTTGTTGAAGATCCTTGGAAGCAATTGATGCAGCAAAGCTCTAGCGCTACCCATGCAAAGCTTGAATCACCTGTGCAAGCCTATGCTAATAATGCATTGTATTCAAGTGGCAGAAATGGGGAATTTAGCGAAAACATGATAGCTCGAGATGACCCCGAAGCTTTTAAGAACGCGAAGACAGCTTGAGCAGTAGAGGTCAAGAATATTTTTGAGGGTGATGAAAAAGCCGAAGTGGCAGGTTAGAAGAGTTCGAACAAATTATACCGGTTGCCAAGACGGACGAAACAGGAAATTTTGATGTAAAAAACTCTGCTGAAGTAAAAGCTGCTAAGCTAGCGCCTGAAGTTTTGGAATCTAGTGAGACTTGGGAAATCAATGAAAGCTTTGTAGAAGAAAAAACTGACGTGAATATAGTTGAAGCAGGACTAGAATTGGAAGCATGTGCGGAAGTTATGGCTAGTAAAAATGTTAAATTAGGCGTAGATATAGTTGAAGCAGCAAATGAATATTTTTTAGAAAACAAGACTACTCCAAATGAAATTTTGGAAACAGGCGGAGGTTTGGACGTAACTAAGAGTAAGTAACTGAAAATTCGCATTAAAATGTTTCAACTTGATTGCTGCCAAGAAAAAAATGCGAAGCAGCATTAATAGAGATCGTTCTCTCTTTAGCGGCGTACGCAACTTTTAAGGTCATGATTTTGGATAACGCTTGATTATTTTTACATTTTTTTTAGTACCGCAAGGCCTAGTATATTGGGAAGAATTTCACGCTTGTGTCTATAAACTTCCACATACCTGAGATATTTAGTATCTCTGCAAAATTCCCCGTTATGGACCTTTTTTGCTCCGGAGTGTTACAACTGGTGTTACAACAGCTAACCCCATAGTTCAATACCTTTTTTGTTGATGGTTAGCACCCTTTAAATTGGCCAAAATGCGTATATCAACAGGCTGTGGGGCACCTCAGCTTTCTAATTTCGCCTATGGTCTGATTATGGCCTTCAATAGTGCCGGCGATATTTTCTGATAGGCATTACAGTGCATTACTCTTTGCTGGAATAACTGAACCTCTCACCAGTGCCCTTGACTTTTTATGACAATAGAGATTGGCTCAGTCAACTTGTGCATGATTACTAATATTTACTGCATGATTCATGCCAATGGAATAGGCTGGTCCTTTTCAAGCGTGATCAGTTGCTTTTCTGGCTGCCATGTACCTCAGCCTCATGTTGTGGTGCATGTACCTTGTTAACTGCAGAGACTGGTTTGGAACTTAGAAAGCGTCTTAGGTTATATGAGAGCTTGGGAATACCGAGATTACACCAAACTCCTACATTCTAAATACTTTGTTTTGGTATTTTGAATGATGTACCACTGGGAAATCATGTCTAGCAAGGCTTCTGAATTCAGTTAAAGTTAAGAAACTTCCTTTTGGAATTGTGCTAAGATATTTTTCGAGGAGTATCGCTATCCCGAAACTCTATTAAGGGTACACCGCAGGCAAGAAGGTTTTTAGCATATCGATACAGTACCTTATTTGCTGGATTGGAATATACAATATTAGCACATTTCGCTTTTGTTTGAGTCTTTTTTGCAATACCATGTAGCCTTTAAATTAAACTGCTCTCTTTCGTTATGATCCTCTGAGGAGCTCGTTGAGCTTCTCTAAAGTTAGTTTCGTTACATCTCTACTTCCGAACTGGCTTACCGCTGCATACCTGCAGCATAAAAGAAGGTACCTACTCGATAGCCAAAAAACTGAAGGTGATACCAGCTGACTAGGGCAGGCTTGGAATTGTATTTTTATTGCTTATCTGCAAACGACAGGCTCTCTATACCTGTTTCTAAATGTTTTGGAAATACAGATATCAACAGATATATATTCCTAACATTGAAGGTCTGCCTGTACCTGTTATATGACGCAATGTGCACAGTTTTTGGTACAACGTAGGGGCAAAATTAGATGAAAATAAGGATGGAAGCCTCTTGGTCCAATAACCCAGGAATTATTTATATTTTACGAGCTTGGCAGGAGGCAGCGCCAATCAAAAGCTTGTTAATGACATTGAGGTCCATGATTAACGCAGGTAGTACGATAGCAAGCGCGAAGGAAAAAAAGGACAACATTCTCGAAGTGGAATGCATGGGGTCGGCATATATTTTTAGGAGCTTGTTGCCTCAGAAGGTTTTTCTTATGGAAATAAATAATAGAATGGACTCCTCGCTTGCAAATTCAATACCCTGACTTTTTTAGCTTTCATTTCTACAACATTTTACTAAGCAGACATTTAAGGCAGAGGATCATTAGCTTTACTTTGTTTCAGAAAATTAATAAGTGTGCATGGCAGGCGCAACTCTCTGAAGGTCAATAATTGCATGATAAATAAAGTTCACAGCTTTCGAATTTTTGTTCTCCATGTTTAAATAGGAATCAGGTGAAGTTCAATGATAAGATACATGGGAAGAGATTAATCCGTCTAAAAATAATCGAAATCGCCATAGTTATTCATCTGCATGATAGAAAAGGAAATGCGACCGGTTTTTAACTGCACGGCACTCTAAGCTCGTAGAAAAACGAAGAGTTATATAATCAATTTCGCATATAAAGTTTTTTTATAATTATTCGTGTTTTCGAGCTTTTTATTTCCATAGTAGTTAAATGAAAGCCGTACAGATTTAAGTGATGCTTCCTGTGCTATATGAATTCCGTTTTCTTAAAAGCACCGTTTTTCAAAAAATTCATTAAGCATTCGAGAACAATGAGTAAAATAGGTGCTGACATTACTCACCATCGTAAACACGTCCATATAGTCCATCCATTGGACAAATTTGTCTGAGCTCGTCGGTAATTCATCGTGCTTCCATAACCTAATACAAATCCCAATGCTACACAGTATTTTTAATAGGTAAGCAAAATGAAGTGTACAAAATTTTAGGCACGAGTATTTCAGTTTGGAGAAAATATGTCATGCTAAGCTACATTCATATGTAATCGCGTAATTCTTAATCATATCACAAAAATTAAGTATAACATGCATTATGCTTGCAAAATTTTACTCTCAGCATTTAAGATGCATCCTTCTTCAGCTGTGAAACAAAGGCATTGATCTAGCAGCGTGAATGAACTGCTACATGCATGGCGGCATAATTCACCTTAATTTTTCTCCGAGAATGCTCTGAAATAACTTTACACAAGTGCAAATTTTCCACACACAAAATTGAGGCGAATTTCGTGGCACCAACTCGCGATCGTGAAAATTTATTTACTTCCTCAGTGGAAAAAACGATTTTCAAGCAAACAGCAATAGGGCCTTTGTTTGGGGGAAATTTACTGAAGTTAGCTGTCGATAGAACTTTTTTCTCAGCAAAATTTTTTGTAGAGAAGTTAAAGGAATTGCAATAGTCCCATAAAAAAGCACCAAAATAATATATATGACGACAAAAAAAGTGATATAGCAGGAAAAAGCTGTGATATGTCTGAAGACACAAGCCTAGGTACCTGGATAGCAACCAAAAAAAAGCATACTCAAAAAAGGTATGGTAGCATCAAAGGCTACAAAAAGGATTCATGCGATTCTGAATTTTGCCAGCATTATTTTCCAGCATCCCAAACTAACGTGATATCTGGGCAAGACGTGATCGGCACAAGTTTTGATCTTTCCTTAGCATTGCCTTCCGTGCATTTAAGCTCTTCCATCTCTCTTTCATCCAGGCCTCCGGATAGGATACCAACAAAGACGTCCATTCGAGTCTGGGTATTACACGGAAGTTGCACTGGTAAGCCTAGAAGTGCCCTACCTCGAAAATTAGCGTACCAGACTCCCTCTTGGCGATCCTCAGAGACAGCTATATAGCGTTGGCGCAAGGCCGTATCTTTGCTACTAAAATTGATTTCACTAACAGTGGTAGTGCACTCGTTACCGTTTGCTTGTACATCTGATAAATTCGGCAGTGCTGATAGCTGTGTGTGACTTGCTTCGCTTTGGAAGCCCTTTTTAGAAGGGTTAAAAAATGAATGAACTTTAGCTGGGCCTGTATAATTGATATGAAATGGGAGTAAGTGCGCGTTGCAAAGTGATGGGGCAGTATCTTGCTGTCTCTCTTCAATATGATGGAGGATATTCGAAGCAGTACTTTGCAAAAAACGCGCTACAGAGAAATCGTCTAGTACCCCATGCTCGAGAAAAAGCTTCGCTTTTGAAATTATAGTACTTTTAACATCCTGTGAAGATACAGGCCGCTTGACAGCAGCAGAATAATTAGCATCGCCGCCGAGTTCGGGAAGAAAAAACTCCATATCTCAATATTGTTAGCCCCTTGAGTGTATCCGTAACGAAAATTCATTAAGCTGCTTATATTTTACGTTCAATGCTATTCAGCAGAGCTGCTGCCTCTGCTTACAATTCGCAGGATGGTTGGGGTAGAGGCATTCTCTGCAATGTGTATCAAGTGTTTTAGCGCTTGCAACTGGAAACCCTAGTTGATCCCAAGTGCGTGCTACGAAACAAGAGCTGTGCTGTACGACCAGACTATGAGCATATTTACGGGATTACCTGATCGTGGGAGTATTGCGTTATGAATAGTTTGTAGTTGGTACTATACTTGCTACGAGATTGAGCATAAAGCATGCTGTACCCATATTTTTCTAAAGCAATACCAGGCTATCAGCAAATGCTAAATATCCATAGAAAAAAATTTGCAAGGATTATGCAAGTTTTATGCATATTCTAACAGCATCAGAAGATGGAATACATGGTAAATTTATGCAAAGACACCCGCTTATACATCTTTTAATATTATCGCTGCGCTCGCACACACTGACGAAATCAGGTCCGCTTGTCGGCTAACTCACGCTTAACCGAAGCGTAATTTCCATTAAGTGGCTGTGGTGATGACAACTAGCAAGCGGCTGCTCAGGTTGAATTCCCACGTAGCCAGAACCAGAGCGTAACTAGCTAAAAGCAATGTGTTACTCATATTTTCCCTACCAACAGCCGTCTGAGCATCGCGTATTTAGCCCCCTGCGGTAGCTGCGTTCAAGGGTGGTAGGCAAAGGCAGATGCAAGGTTCCATAGATATCTAGGGCCGTAACAATGGGCATCGCTACTCGAGATTACCACTGAGCCAACAGCACTAACTTTGCAGTTTGTTATTTTTTTGTAGTATATGCAACTGAAAGAAAGCATCGTACGCATTTATGAAAAATCTACCTTAAGTACTTGTATGCTGCTGTGCGCCGAATAAAAATGAAGAGATCACTCTATCTTGCAATGTCATATTTGGCAACCCCTTTTAACTTGCCAAATTTAGATGTTTCGTTACCTTCCAGTTGTGAATTTGTCAAAAACCTTGTTGCGGGTTCTAACATCGCTGTTATCTGCAAAAAATTTTTTTCTTAAATAGGCTTATAGGTTTATGAACTTGAGGAAAAAAAAAGTCTATTGAAATAAAAAAATAATTACCCCTTCGGTCCCAATCATCAAAATCGTTGTTTCCGTCAGGATTCTTAGCCTTTGCTTCTTCAACCATATCATAGTGATTCTAATGATTCATTATGATGAATGGGCTGCAAAAAACCTCCATATCAGTGTCACGATTCAGCTCACCTGGGTATGGTTTCTGTGCAAAGGATGTCGCAAGTTCGGGCTATCAATTCTGAGTATCTCCCGATGTAACCTATGCCTTGTTATGGTGTTTGTAGCATCAGCTATGCATTTCGACAACTTTGGAGGATCATATGTAGCGAGGGTATTTGAATCTCTCAAAAAAATTTCCTCCCGAGTAAAGATGAAAATGATCAAAGGCATGTACATTAAAACAACCCGAGCTACCGGCATGGTTGAATCACCCTTGATATGTGTTACGGTAGTGACACACCGAACGGTTGGCAAGTTTTTCCACTGACATGAGCGACATTACATTCGTAATACAAGAAGCACCTTCCGTCTAATTGTGCATGCAGAACCTGTCAGGTATTTAGGCAGCACTGTAGACCCATTGAAGGAATACATAAACCTGGAAAGTTTTTGAGAACACGTGAACGACTGGGTCCACAACACTCCGATTGATGAATTAATATTATGCCCGCATTTTTTTTTGAGTTCTATTAACATCTCTCTTCACTTTAAACGGCAGGTTTGCAGCTGCGGCCTGTTGCTAGACTTTGGGCGAATGATTACGCCAGCGACGGTCGGCCGTACTACGACATTATAAAATTAGGCTAGTCGCACAGGATATTTTTTATTAAGTCAGATTTTTTGTTTTCTTTTTTCTATAAAATCATTTAAGGTTTTGGAGATATTAGCCCCTGCTTCTAGTGTACAGACACCCAAATTAAGGTTGTAGGATACACGTACGCAGCAGAGCTCAGAGCATCCAATGAACAAGCAGTGAATACCATTATATATAAGTGGAATGAACCTCATTTCTAAACCCCGAAGCAAGCTCTAGATAAAACGAAATGAGTGCGTTGCATTAGGTAATTATACTCTAATTTGAAAATCCTGCACATTCTGAGATGACTCAACTATTTGACCTTCTTTTCTCTCGCTTCGGCCCATGCGTGAAAACGCTGAAAAACTGGTTGCCATCGAATTCAAAAGCAGGGTTTATAGAGCTTGTATTTCGCAAAAGGAGGGAAGCCAATTGTTATTTAAAATTTCACGGGTCCCGTGACGATAGGCTTCAGAGACCTGGCGCTCTGATGATGCACGAGGCTTGTCGTTGACCTTAAGGCAGCAACCTTTTAAGCTAGAAAAAATCGATGTAAAGGTTTTTGAGTGCATAAAAGAGTGTTTACCATTAAGTTTGTGGGCTAATGAGTTAAATTTGTGCTCAGTATCAATGCTGGCACATGTAGTATATCCAGATGTATAATGAATTTAACAATTTTATCTCTTAAGAAATACTGTAGTCTGACCGATGCCAGGGCTATTTCTGCTATTAAGCCAGTTAAACACAAATCAGCAGAGAACTTACTGACGCTAAAAATGAATTCATAGTACGATTATTGAACGGTAACAGCCAGAGAAAGCGCGTCTAATGATTGTTTTAGAATCAAAAACAGAAGGGCACTCCTATTTTGACATACTAGCTTAGCAAATTTCCAGTCATAACATCCGAGCATAGCTGTGGCACACTATTTTGCAGATTCTGGCGTCTTGTAATGTGGCAAAAACTATTGTGAAAGTTGCACATTACGGCTACGATAGCTTGATCACATACCCATCCCACATAGTGGGTCCATAGAGCGTATACTAAGGAACTTATCAAGCAGCTACTATGAGGGAAGCACCACCCTCCGGTAGAAAATAGGCAGCACACTCTTATATAAGGGTTCCGGCAGGAATTGGACAGCTGGAAAGGAAGAAGCAATGCAAAGCAGATTTCTCAACTTATGCTAAAAAATGCCTCTCTTATGTGAAACTTTTTTTAACCAGTTGCGATAGAACGAGTGTATAACATCCATATCAGCATCCATCACACAACAGCATTGTACTTTGTCACTACCATTGTATAACATATCCACAATTGGAATAACTTGCCCTGATATAACTGCTGCTTTAACGCTTGCTCAGTTCTTTATTAATACTCAACAGCAGCGATAAAGCAAAACACAAAATTTATCAAACCCAGAGTTCCAAATGAGTATTAAAGATTTTTTATATGCGAGCTAGGGCATTGCAGGGTCCGGCAACACCCAAGAAGTTCATAGTAGCAGAGAACCTCATCTGTCTCTTGCATTTCTTTTCCAAACACTTGTTGATAAAAATTTCTACAAGAATCAGTTAGTTCCTTGCGAAATTTCTTAAAACTGCGAAGCTTACCTTCATACACGTTCATCAACAACGCCTTATCTACAGCCTCTCCCTGTAAAGAAAATAAAGAGATGCACAAAATTTACCAGGAAGGAAAGCCTCATTTTTAAGGCAAGAAACAATATATTACTTATTGGCAATCATTGGATGCCGCGAATTCTTCTTACCTTCGGACTAAACACATCTCCAACAATGAAATTTTTAGGAAGCTTCAGTGTTGGTATCGCAGCAGCCTTAGGTAACATGGAATCGTTGATCTCTAATAATCTACTGGGCATATAATGGGACAGAGCCGGTTCATTCTCCAAAGAATTTGCCATTAAAATTTGAGATTCTGGCAAAGATTTGCTCTGGGCGCATTTTATTGAGCTTTCTTTTGCTTTAGGGCTACTCAAAACTGATGGAAATGGTTCATTCAGACAAAATTGGTTCAGCGATTCTAAAGGAATAACAGGTATATTTAATTATCAATTCAAAACAAGTATGAATTTGACAGCTTAATCAATATAGGCTTGCACTTTCATGACCCTTTAAATGCATTCACTAACATGCGGTAGAGTCACTCTTATACCTCGCAAAAAGGCATAACTCAACGAAATCATAATAATTCAGTGTGAATTTGCCAATACAACGCAAAATTACGCTCAAAAAGTTTACCTCCATTTCGTGCTCCTTCTGCAACAGTGTCGGTGGAATCTAAAGCTTGAAATACACGCATCTCGCGCCCCCTTTTACTTGGTACTATGCTTGCCTATCGGAAAACGCAAAATTATATATGGAAAAAACGCTTAAATTTTCAAGGGCATAGTGGAAAAAAAAAAATACTCCTTAAGTCCTAAAAATGAGCCCACCAGTTTTCTTTGTTTCTCTGCAATAGAGGCTTCAACAAAGCCGAGTTGACCCTCCAAATACTTCTTGCGCTCTATAAGCCGCAGCAATTGCAGCTTTAATGCCCTTGCTTTTGCAGTAAGCATTTGTTTATTCCACCTACTTTGATTAAACTTTGAACCTACTCCACGAAATTCTGCGTCTTTAACGAAACCTTTACTTTTAGAAAAATCAGTTGATTCTGCTGTTTGCCCAGTCAGCCCAGTATCACGCTCTTCGCAAGGTTCACTATAAGCATGCTGTGAACAATGAAATACCAGCTGGCGCCATATATTTATACTATAAAGAATATTCAATCAACTAATATCCAATGCAAAAAAAAAACGGAAAAAATTTTATCGGAAGAACCATATATTGTTGCATGAAAAAAGACTGCAAGCAATGCAGTACCTGACTTGATACAGGAGGATTAGAAGACGGCAGTTCTGAACTCCTCAAATTATCGATATTCTTCGAGTCATTACCTAAAAATAGCGATATATTCTGCGAATAACTGCGACTAAAGCTACCACAAAACCTGGAAAAATTGCCTTGCAGAGACATCTACACTATAAGCCAAGAACATGCCATGTAATCTTTCTGGATAAAAGCTGAAAAATTGCTAGCTCACAGTTTATCTTGGCGAGGTATGCACATAAAAGGATATTAACTAGCACAAAAATTCAATTAAATAGTCCAGTAAACTAAAAATAACTCACATGTGTTTAATAGCAAAAAACCCAAAGAAAGTTTTTAATTCAAGCAATATATCTCCACAATGATACTAAAGCGAAAAAACCGAGCAAAAACTAATTCCACAAAAAGTACGAGGGAATAGCATCATGAAGACTTATTTTGTAGAAATCTATGAATTCACTGATGATTTTTCGACATTATAGCGCAGTAAAGCATGTTTCCAGCATCATATAGCTATGATAGGAGATAACATCAAGACTCAACACTGCATTTCCAGAAATAGTGCATTTTAACACTTCAAAAGTGCCAAGATCCACTATTAATAGAGACTCAAGCATTTTGCCTGCCTAAGAAACATTCTACTTTTACGATTCTCCATCTCTTTCAAGAAAGAAAAATAAGCAGCAAATTGAAAATGCATAAGAAAATACATATAAACACTAAAAAACGCATCTAGCTCGCCTCTAGCTACGACTACCTTCAAAAAAAGAGCTTACATTTTGAAGCTTCGCACTGATCCATTTCCGGAGACTTAAAAATAATCTTTTCTCGCACTACTAGGCTGCTAGAAGATTCAGAACACTCATCAAGCGGATTATCAGCTTCTAAAAGCAC
Organism: Nephromyces sp. MM_2019; assembly: GCA_015657535.1. Lineage (NCBI taxonomy): Eukaryota > Apicomplexa > Aconoidasida > Nephromycida > Nephromyces > Nephromyces sp. MM_2019. The sequence continues at coordinate 4,774 of JADHZB010000217.1, read as the reverse complement.
GTTCTTCCACAGTGAATGAGAGTTAAATTCATCTGAGTAATGCAGCAGTAACAAAAAAATAACGCTTTAATCACTAAGCCCATTGAAGATGAAATTTATATATTTTTGTTCGAAAAAGGGATAAAAAACGTTCAATTTCCACAGTGAAACTCCAGTTTAATGAATAAAAATGAGCATTTACACTGATAGATTTGATAAAGCTGCACTGCAATTTACAAGGCAAGTCTAATAAATCTTTAAATTTCTATAAAATCAAAAAAGGTCAAAGTTTTACTTGTAAAACGCGAAATCTTGCCACTATTCAGTCGCTGTTTGACATTTCTGGTGGGAATTTCAGCGGAGATATTACTATTATTATCATCATCTTCTGAGCTAATTGAAACATGCGAATCTTCATCAGATGCGATTGGCGATAATTCACGTTTAATTAGAGGATTTTTACCATGCCCTTCATTAAAATCCTGCAAAAAAGTCTCAGAATTAAGCATCGATGGTCGCATATCACCAGCTTTTACAGAAGAAACTGCTTTGTTAACGACTGCTTGCACCCTATAAGATGAGCGATTTTCATCATTTGATGCATCCAAAACCTTCAATTTTCGGAGTTCTACTGAGTTTACCCCCTGGTCCTCCTGAGATACTCCAGAATCTGGGCAAGTCGAGTCAACTTCAAGTTTGACTGTGCTGAGCATCTGCATGGTAACCAGCCTATCATCAGAATAAAGAGGCTTACACTCTCTACTATCTTCTTCGCTAATTTCATTCGAACCGGCAAGATTAGCTGCAATTTCAAGTCCTGTTGATGAAACTGAAGCTGAATCCTTAGGACAATCATGCACAAAATTTTGAGAGCATTCATCAGCATTTCTGCTTTCTAATAGATTGTGTGTGTCCGCAATTGAACTCAATTCTTGCTGATTAAGTCCTCTACTGGGAATTAAACTTTGTGTGTTCTGCTGAAATCCATTCATTTCTCTTGCTGAAATGCTTTGCTTGATCAGTCTATCATGATCTGAACATCAAAAATCAGCAAAATAAACTCCAAACTGTGGATAAATCGGGATATCTCGATGAAATAGCGTAGCTCAGCTCAATGTAATGATTGAGATAGTGCAGGCCGAATGACACACACACACACACATTATTAATTCTCAATTCATTGGAATATACAAGTAAGGTGGAGTAACCAAGAAATTTTGGGGATGAAAATAAATTGAAAGATGAGGGGATGAGACTTTTAAACGAAAATTTTTGCTGCAGATGAAGAAATAAAGAAAGTAATGCTATTAATCTCCGAGTATATCACCGACTTCAAAGGGCTGCCAGAAGCTTTTGTGTGCTAGAAGCGATGCTATATGCCATAAAAACAGCCTCTGAGTAGTGCAAGTGCTACTGTTTGAAAGGAAATATTCGCTAATAAAATTTGATAATCAATTACAGTAGCAGGAAACTACTAAAAACACCTTCTTCATCGAAGCTGAAACTCTCTTTTATCTATACCTGGCAGAGCCTAAAGTAAGTACTAATCGTAGGAAATGCAGCTCATCCGAACGATTTTGTTCTTGTAAAGTTTCAGGTGAAGATCAACCCATTGCTCTTGTGTGTGTTTGTTTTTTGTGTGAAGGCAAGCTTGTTTGCATCAATTCTCGTGTGTGTGCGTGCTTTGGTTTAAGCTAGCAGGAAAGCTTAAAAATTATTAATTTAGCAGCTCCAAGCACAATAAAAGCATACGGGAGAGAGAATAAATTTCAAAAATAGTAACACCACATGTGCAACTATTCTCGACTTCAAAAGAGGGATGTACATTCAACAAGAAATCTTCCCGTTTCGCACACACGCAAACTCTCTTACATCCCCTCAATGTAGGACCTGAAACATCAGGAAAGATGCCTTCGTTCGACTTCTCGCTTTGAGCCACAGAAACGGCATCACTGGAAGCAGAAAAAGTCAATTTTTCAACTCAAAAAAAAGGGAAAAAAATGTGAAAAAGTTCAATGAGTTAACTGCGTAAAGCATTCCACTTGCAACAACAAAAACCACACACACAGCAAATTGCAGTCTATAGAAATAAAGCATCGGTATCAGCAGAGCTTATCTTTTTATTCGCACAAAAACCCATTTCAAGAGGCTTATTTCGGGCAGTAACTTGCAGCTTCATAGAGTGCAGATAAAAATACGAAAAAAGAACTTTTCCAATGAGAAGGCGTTCGGTACATCACAAATTAGCAGCACACACACACACACACTTATATATCAGATGGAAAGTGGCAATAAAAGTGCACAGCAAACGAATAAGCAGACAACAAAGAGAGAGTATAGAAATACACAGAATAAAGACTGCAAAATCGGCTATAAACCTAAAAAAAAAGTCACTAAAGGAAAAAAAAGAGATTTTCCAACAAGACGGTGTGTGCTAAAGATTCTCCAAGTAATTAAGAGTACAGATAAGTATTGGTGGCTTATTAGGGCTTTAAATAGAGAATCTACGTGAAAACTCTCTAAAAAAAAAGCAGCTATGCAGGAGATTATGAGAAAGGAGAAAATATAAAGTTGCATTAAACAACAGAATCAAGCAAATATCTGGAGAAAACGCATAAATTCAGCAAAAATGCGAGCTAAAACTACGGAAAGGTGAAAGCAATACTTCCCTTTATGTGTAATATCTTAATTTCTATGAAAAAATAAACAAAATTGAGTGATTTGATAAAACGTGACACACATACTATTTGATAGGCATTTTAGTTAAGGAAAGAAAGCTTGCACAGACTTTTTCATTGCTCTTATACGCAAGGCATGGACACACACACATACAAATTGATACTTTTTAAAAGAAATTTTGCCAAATAAAAAAAAACGCACACACAGACACGCTTTTCCGCAGGGATTCTATGCAATGAAAAGACACACGCAGGTGTAAGTTTTCAAATAAATTTTACCAAAGTAAAAGTTACGCACACACAAACCCATGCACCAAGAAGAATTAAGCATACACACAACTATTGAAAATCGAAAATTGGAGAAAAAGTTCTTAGAATATATAAAATCAAACAAAAAAAAAACAATACAGAAACGACAAAATTTCAATTTACATTTCAACAAAGAAGAAGAAGAAGAGGAAAAAACAGTCTATTATAGAAATAAATGAAATCACCTGAGACATCCAGAGGAATTTGTCATAGATGTTGCCAATTCCTTATCACTACTTTGAGAGGGTGATGAATCTTCAGATTCTCTGAGACTCCGACCGGAGGAATCTGTGATTAATCTCTGGTTGGAACGATCTGTTCCACTTTCTTCCGTAGCTGAGAAGAAGTAGAAGAAGAGCTAAAGAGTGGAAAAAAGATGGCATAAAACGAGAAAAAAAACTGCTAAAGGTGAAAATCCTCGCTTTTTCAGAGACAAACACACAGGAGGTTGTAGAGAAGAAGCATCTTTATAGTATCAAGATTATACTACGGATATTAAAAGCGAGCTACTAAAAGAAGAAGAAGGGTCAAGTGGTCCAAACATTCACTGTATTCCAGTGAAAAAAACAAAATATAAAGAAAGTTATTCTTCACTACCATACACGGGAATACAATAAATGAGAGCATTGACAAAGAAGCAGGAATTACACACACACACACAAATTTTGTTCTGGAAAGTGGTGAATTTGCTAGTAGAGTGAACTATCTATGAAGATTTGAGATTTTCTTTAGAAAATTACGAGGAGAAGCTATCTACACGGAAGATTGAAATGCAGTAAAAATGCTAGGTTTTTCAACGATTGAAGATAATGTAAATGAACTTGATAGCTCATCAAATTGCTGTACATTTTGGTTTTTTCAGCTCTCAAGAATAGTGTGCTAGTTCAGCATTAGCTTCCCTAGAGGCTGCGAGCCACACACACACTATCGATTTAGTTAGACATGCATCAATTGTACCGCATACACAACATCGTCTTAATCGTATACTCAAAAATGGCAACACACACACCATTATCCTAGCTTGATTCACTCAAAGTGTGTACCCACACATATACAGACTAGAACTTTCGCTAAACACATGCAAACACACATACACACCCCAATTTTCTGTTGCCAATATGACAAACCATCATTGCCGCCGGCCACATAATCTTAGTTTAAAACGAACACGTAAACAGCGACTATCTATAGTGAGTGGGATTTCCGGGTCTTTTACACCTAATCCTAGCCTACATAAACTATGCAAATATAATACAGGGCTTGTGTGTAGTCAGTGCGGTATAAGCTCTTCTCTTTCTCTCTCTTTTTTTTTTTTTTCTTAAGTATACATTTAGTTGCCCTCTTTTGGGAAAAAAGTTAACCTTCCTGCTTCTGGAAAAAATTCTCAATTTCTTGGCAGCTCATATAATCGAACCCCACACACCGATCATTACATTAAACTCGAACATAATTAGCAAAGATAAATATTCCCACAAAAAAAATCTAATAACACACTATACGAAGTATACACACACACAATAAGGTACTCAGAAAAATCAAAAACTCAGCTACTTAAAACATTAAAAACTAAAGCAAAATACTCGTGTTTTTTTAAATAAATTCGTAGTCTAATGTTTGCGCCCAATTTAAGAGCTTTAAACCCACTTTTGCTCTTAAAAAGCACCTTCACACACAAGATATCTAATCTTGATACAGCTTTTTAACTAAGTGCAAGAGTTACACACACACACACACACACACACACACACACACACACACACACACACACACACACACACACACACACACACACACACACACACACACAC
>JADHZB010000215.1:0-16069 GCA_015657535.1 Nephromyces sp. MM_2019 | reverse complement strand
TGAGATTTCATCGTACCTGTATGTGTGTGATTGAGATTTCATCATACCTGCTTGTGTCACTCTGTGTGCCTCTTTGTGTATGTCTAATTGAGACTTGATTATGCCTACCTCTGTGTTATTTTATCGTGCAGGTGTGCGTGTACCTTTGAGATTTCGACACCCCTATGTCTGTGTGTGTACATTTTCGAGATTCCAAAGCTGCTATAAACGCGCATTTGTGCTGTTTTCTCAATTTTTAATTTCGTCTGTCTCTTTTTGATTGCATATGAAGATGTGATTAACTATTTGGCGGTTTTGTTGAGTATTCTTTGTGTGAGAGCATCGTATATAGTACCATCACAGGGTGTACGTACACTGGTGTATACAAGATTATAGTAGCCCTGAAGATTTTCCATGAGAGCTTCTCGTACGAAGTTTATTCCTTTAGTATGAGTGTCATATTTATGTGTCTGTTTGCTGCGTTTCTCTTATTTTTCTCTGTATCTTGGAAAGCGTAGCTTTGCATGGTGATGCTCTGGTATGAGGGAATTGCATCTCATGAATTTTGATTTGTGTGTGTGTGGCTTTGTTGCTTAGGTATTGACGAATGAGTCTTCTTGTGTGTGCATATTTGATTTTTTACACGTACATTGTAGTTTCGAAATTTGATGCGCATAGCTTCCCAAGTTGGTTGAAACCTAGCTGTGGCAGAATTTTATCAGAGCAAAGCTTTATCTGGTCACCGTATTATAGTGCGTGTGTTTGTGTGTGTGAGTGGATTTCCCTGCATTTAATTGAGTTTTTACCTACATTCGGCTGTGTATGTGTTTATTTTGATAATTATCTCTACGTCTATAAGTGTTTCCATACAAAATTATCTTTATACATATCACACTCGATCCTCATACGCATCAACTCCTCGATCTATCCATGAATCTCTCTTCTGTATAAATGATTAATACATATTTTCCCAGAGTATTTAATTGTAATTTATTCGATATACAAGCATCTGGCTCCTGCTATTGTGTTTTTTTTTTCGTGTGTACATACTCCCCTGCTGATGAGAAGAAGGACAGCGGGCAGCTACTGGAACAAGATATTCCAAAGTTTTTGTACTTGCCAATTATTTTCAGTGCCTTTTCTGTTGCTTTTTGATAGTATTGCCGGCAAAAAATTTTATTCAAAGGTTTGCCTATGCGCACATTGCTACGGTTTACCTTTGGGTCTGCGATATTTTTTTGGAATCTTTACTCGCACGCTGTGTTTTTCAATTTTTGTAATGTCTTTGAATGATTCAAGCAGAAAGCCCTGCATTTGTTACTCAAATATCTTTCTGGAAGCCTTTACAAGCCCTTCCTCTAGCTTTTTTTGCTGTAGTTTCTTTGAGTTTTCATTGTATCATTCACTCAGATTCTACAAAGAAAAGTAAATGTACCTCTAATTTTATGCTTGATGATGTGTCTAAATTAAAGTGTGGTGCGCTGGAGGGGTGTGGGTGGTGTGTTGGTTTGGGTTGTATGTGTGTGTGTGTGTGTGTTTGGTTTGGATATGAATTGAGTGGGGGGTGTTTTGCCATTTGTTGTCATATATGTGTGCCCTTTTGCTTTTTGATGAGCTCATTAGGGGGTGTTTTACCTTCTTTCGCTCCCATGTGTGTGTGTATGCAAACCTATATCTCAACGCTCACACTGATGAGGGGTGTTCATATATATGGTGTGGACCCATGTGTGTGTGCGATATTTTGTCTCCACACGCATTCTGGATGAGACGCTTTTTCCCGTATGTCCGTCTGGCCTTCCGTTGGACGCTATTGCCCACAAGACAAGGCGCTTTTCGCATCGCTGTATATATGCGGAAAGCTCTCGCTGAGCCCAAAATGAGCTCTTATATTAGCTTTCATGTAATTTAACTAGGAAAGACTCCAAAGATGTAGCTGAGGACGGTGTGCGGGCTTTAAAAAAGGAGTATGTTCGTTTTTAGGCAATAAAAGCTCATTTTTTGATTCTCTAATAGTATCATTTCTTTTTTCCATATTTGAGTGCCTTTCTTACTTGAAGATGGCGCACACACACCGAGCTCTGAAGTCAAATTGCCAGCTTATACGAGGAATCTTTACGTTTTTACTCCCGCAAGTGAGGATTCTAGAGACGTGTTTTCTTCATGAAAAAACGAAATTGGTTGTCTGCTATGGAGTTTTGACGTATTTTTTCACCAATTTGTGTCTAAGAAGATATGTGTGAAGAGGAAGGAGTTGCTGTGAACTGAAACAGTGAGTTCTCTTAAGTGTGTAGTATTGGGTAAATGAGTCTTAGCGCATACTACTCATCGACGTGATGGTGTTTCGGTTGAGAAGCGGCGGAGAGTTTACTGGAGAGAAAAAGCTTCTTATAGTGATTTCTTGGCGGAGCTAGAGGAAGCTCATTGGGTGTTTGTTAGGCTGCGGAAAAAGAAATCGTTGAGGTGGCGCGGTTTGTGTGTGTGGCGGGCTGGTTGCAACCAGTCGAGGAGTGGTTTCTGTGTGTGTGTAGGGAAATCGCTATACCCCCAGGGGGAATCGATAATTGATTTTTCTCGTAGTAGATTACGTAGTGGAGCCGGATGTTTTGGCATACTTACTACACCATTGGAGGCTTTCATGCGCAATCGAAGTGGAGGGTTTTCCGCAGAAGATGGTCGCAGTTTCTTGAATGTGATTTTTCTCTTTTTTAAGATGTCTGCTATGTATTGGAGAGCATCTGTAGATCCTTCCACCGTATGTTATTTATAACAGGGAGATTGATATGAAGTCGCATACGTTGTATGGAGGCAGTCGAGTTGTAATTGCGGTGAAATGGCGTGGTGGTGGAATAGCTTGGTATGTAGGGGGGTCCCCTGGGGAACCCTCAATGGGGGAAGTTTTCTTCTGCCTGTTCCTCGTAGCTGGATGTAAATGGATATGCTTTCCTGTGTAATTCTGGTGATTCTATCCACCCACACTTACATAGGCTAACACACATACGCCAGCACCTACTGGCCCACCCAAACAACTACACTATGTCGCTCATTGGAGTACGATCAGTGTGTGTGTAGTAGAGTGATACGTCATGTCCCGCTATTTGTTACCTTACCCGGTATGTGCTACAACGTGATAAAAAAGTGTGATAAAGGATGTTGCGGAGCTTCAAAGACTTACCCAGCCTACAAGCATCAGCAGTCGGAGAAGAAGCAGCTATGGAGGGTAGTTTATGTGTGTGCAAAGCAATTTGTAGCAAGGACTGCCGGGGGATGCGGTATCTTCTCTTTCTCCCCGAATTTCTTGGGTTGAGGCGAGTCGTGAGATGGTAGGATTAACGCTCTCTACCATTGCTCCGATTCATTGGGAGTGTGTGCATCTTTGGTCAAACACACTGCAATAAGAGAATATTCAGCTATCGGAAAAAGTGCCGTTCAGGCGATTTCTTGAATTATTCATCGTTTTTAGCAGTAAATACTATGAATTCTTTAATAGTTCATCAAATTATATCAAATGTCGTAATTATATGAGAATAACATTATAATATGCTTTGAATTTAGTGCTTTTTCCAGTGTGTGCGAGTGTAGGTGTTTGCGTGCGTGCCTTTTGGTGTATGTGCGTTTTTTTGAGCGTAGATGCACATGTGTGTGTCTGTGTATTCCTGTGTGTGTGTGTCTATTTACGGGTTAAGATGTGTCTATTTTGCCTGCCACGGGAAAAGATCTAGATATAATCTAACATTGAGATAACCTCAGATATTAAGTGTGTTCACTACGGATGATTGCCCATTTGAATGGATTCAAGACTTCAAGTTGGTTGGTACCGTTGAACCTGTATACCTTCATTTTTATTATTCAGAGAGCCTCGATTTTCTCTCATTAGACCACGAAGTGCTGGAAAAACTTGAAATGTGATACTTTTCTAGTGATACTTTTCGATGCATGAGTATTTTACAGCCTTCACAGCGCTGGCTATAGCTGCCTAAACACTAGCTACAGCTGACAAAATAGTAGCTACAGCTACCGAAGCACTGGTTATAGCTAACAAAATACAGGCTACAGCTGCCTAAACACTAGCTATAGCTGCCAAAAAGCTCTATTCGTAAGAGTAAAGTACTCGCCATTAAAGTACTGCTGCTATGCTAGCGTATTTATCAGTCCTAACCATGCTATCCTTATGTATACACAGAATATTTCAACACAAAATGTAGACATAAACTGATTTGCTCGTCCTTACTTGCCCTAAATAAGTCCATATAATCCCCAATGGAGTGGTGTAGTTTTGAGTATTATGAAACCGCCGATTCAGGCTCATTCGACAATCACCTGGGTGCTAAGTTTTATGATACTGCGGTAGTGCCCAGGATTTTTACCAGCAAAGCGCCTTCGCGTTGCTTGTTTAGGACTTATATGCGGCTAGCGTGATGCGAGAGGAATAGAGGCTGGTGCAGTCGTGGCTAGCAGCACACATTGTTAATTTTTTTAGATATGCTCTAGGGTGGAATTTTAAAGCATTTTTCTTGGTTAAAAGGTAAAATCTAGCTAAACAGCTAAATGACAGGAGTACCCGCTAGGAGTGCTACACCAGTAGATTTACTAGCTACATCTTATAGGCGAAGCACTAGACAGGCGGTACCACTAGCTTTGATACCTAAATCTTACAGGAGAAGCGGCTAGGCATGCGCTACCGTTAGCTTTCCTAGCTACACTTTATAGGAGAAGCGGCTAGGCATGCGGTACCAATAGCTTTGCTGCCACCAAGTGCTACTATATACGCGAGTATCCATATATATCTGCTATATATGCATACGATACCATGCAGATGCACTGCTGCTTCTCGGGGGCTAAAAGTATTATCGTAGGCTAGGGGTGTATATATACGTATATTCTTGCCCCTACATCCGTAAACTCAGTGTCTACTCGGAGACTACACTAGATGGATACAGGAAGGAAGGCATAATATTTAACGCTAGTACGAGATGTTTAGGCGTATTCGTATGCTTTCGTGCTGGTGTGTGTGAGTAAATAGTAGTTAAATGGCGGCCTATGGTCCCGGTGGACATTCCTTGCTGGGAGGATACTTTATAACGAGCCATAGAGGTGGTTAAGCGGGTTTAGAGAGAAAAAGGATATTTGCCTATAAATCATAAATTTATACGAGATGGAATAGCCTCAATTTTTACGTCCACTCATAGTGTGGGCAGGTGCATTCGGAGGAATTGGCCGTGCTTGCATGGCAGTTCTGAGCGTTTGGATGCCTAAGCAATTTTTAAGAAGACGGTTTCGTAAGCAGCGTTAATAACACGCATGTGGATTCCTCCGCGTAGTTACTTCGTTGAATTAGATGCTGACGCTCATGTGCGACTTGAGGGCATGTGCAGACTCGGTTGATATACGCTTTGGCATCTTGAAGCAAGGACATCGCCATATTTCAGGCTTTTGCCGTAAGTGAATATGGTAGATGGAGGTCCTGTACACGAATATCGCACGTTTTTTCAATGGATTTTGACCATTTCGGTGGTGAGTACGCAGGTTTCCTTCCCAAGTTAAGGGGAAAATAGCAAAGCTGTTACCGGAGGCGGGGAAGGTTAGTATCTGAATAATATGAAGACTTCAATACCTATTCCCTGCTTAATATCCGGTATCTAGTGTCATTCAACACTTCTCTCGCGTAATAAACGACATGAAGTTTTGCTAAAGTGGATATCGGTGCACAAATCACGCAATGCGATCCTGATCTCAACAGCAGCGCTGTGAATAAGCTGAGGAGGAGCTTCCCTATAGAATAGCATTAGTGATTTGCATGGTATAGCGTGGACTGCGCTTACTTGCTTGTATAGATTAACATTACCTATCTCAACCCTATGAACCGTCCTCTACTCCTGGTTCAGCTACCTCAATTAATGTGTGGCTGGTGCTGTATTTTCCCGCTCTGCACTATGGGATTCATCGTGCATCCCTGCTTTGACGCGGACTGGTTTAAAATGGTTAAAGATATACATCAGTAGCTCGCTTATATGGTAGAACTTAGCGGTGTCTCATAATATCTCAAGGCAAGACTACTGTCTGAGGCTAGCAGCAAACGACGTCTTTCCATCCAGGGTAACTAGTTGCAATACAAACAATAGGAATATAATTCTTATATAAAATAAAACTAACGGTAATGCTGTGAATTACCTTGTGAAAATTCTTTGCAAGAAGCAAAGTACATAGGATCTGCAAAGAGACTTAAACGTCATATTTTACAATTACATGATAAAGGTTACCTATACCTAATAAGAAGAAAAATCAACAAAAAGAAAGATTAACCTACGATTAATTATTCTTGTCAGATCGAGGCATTATGACGCTCTTTTAAAGTTGCTGAAGAAAGGGCCCAATCAGTGTTAACACCTCTTTCGTTCCACTAAAGAAAGTTTCTAAACATAATTCTTGTAAGGAGGATTTTCAATGAATGATCAGACACCTAAAGAGAGATATTGACGCGTAGCTTCGAAAAAAGGAAGCAGGTAACTTTTATTGGCAGCGACATTGAACGAGTAATCATGACATAAAACTCAGAACTACGATGCCAAACTTGTACCTGTTAACGCACACGGCAATTTACAGGAGCACAACAGGAACCCTAACATTAAAAGGGTTACAAGCAGTACTTTGAAGAAAAGGCCAAGAAGCGCAAAGGGTGTGACTGAGGTTTACTGCTAGTGGCAAGAAGACATGCAGCCAGTGCGCAATTAGAACAAATGCATAAAAGAGGGGAATACTGCGAACCATTACATCATGTTTGGTGCACCTCCTGCATCTTAACCAAATTTTTTCTCTTTTTTCCCGGCTCTAACTTGGTGTCACCTCCCCAGGATGGAAGAAAACCCAATTTTGCATTATGAGAACATTCCCGGGGAATTGTTCGCAGAGAGCCTTTTAAGATACGGGAAGCATGAGGATTACCCTGATTTCACTAGTCCAGAAACGACAAGCGAAAACTCATTTTATACTGAGTTGGGCAATAGCATCAGCCTCGGAAGGGCTGCCAGCCAGCGATTCCACCAGGATGACATAGGTAAATACACCCTAACCTGTACTCATATTGGTTCTCGGCTGGTACATGCACACTTTGCATCTGTGTGAACGCAAGCATATGAAGCAGGATTGTCTAGAAGAAACTCCATGATACGTGTGTGAGCGGGCCTACACATTTAGAGCTGCGTAGGTTTAATCCAGATAAGGCTTAATGGGGTGATTTTCCTAAACATTCAATTGCGGAAGTATCACCACTGTAAAAAGGAAGACATATTTTCAATTGCTCAGCGAAGATGTGACGGCGAAATACATGTCCGATGTCACTTGGCTGTTATAGCATTCCACGGAGTACTAAGGCATCATAACTGGTGGTATTTTTCTGAGCTTGATCCATGCTGACTTCGTGGTCCTCACTGCACATTGATCATTCTGCACACGCACGCTAGCTACAAAATCATGCTTTGCCTCCATGTGTGGCTAAATATTGATCCTTTGGATACTCGAGTAAATTTACCTAAATGACTAGTATACCATCTCGTGTGGTATACTATTTACGCGTGCATGCGTAGAATCTTCTCCCCTGGAATCTCTCAGATTGGGCTAATAGTACTAAAATACCAGAAGCACATACATTTTTAGCTGATAATATCAAATGATTACTTGGTACTCAAATTAAAAAATCTACTGTATTTTATGATTTAGAGCTCCCTGCTGTGCCTCTTTCAATTTGCAAGTAAAAAAAAATAGCATTACTTTTCTTAGGATTCCAAAAGTGTTCTTGCCCGCGAGGCATTTACGCTGATATGGCTCCTTCACAGCAAGCCTGGTGTCAATCTTTTGCTTTTTATCCTTATCGTGAAGATGCGCTCCAAACTTGGACTAATTGGAAAGCGTTGGAAACTCGTAGGGATAGAAAACTGGTATCCTCCTCTGATCCAGATATACTAGAAAATAATTCCGAATCACTGCCACAGCATCACCAGCTTCCCTCTGCTTTCGGCGACGATGAACCCTCTCAGCTGTTGATTCAGCCCCTCTCTAGCCGCAATGATAAAACTGCTCTATTCCCGTCATCAATTAAGAATGATATTGGAATTCCAAATGAAGGGACTACAGATATAGGATCCCAAGGAGAACGTAGCAGTTCCTCGCATGATGGTTAGGGGGAGAAAAGGGCTTATCATCTTGTGTGGGATGTAGTTGGGGCTTGGAGTTACTTAATACTGTGTTTGATGTGAGCATCAATGTACAAAGGGGAAGTCATAAGTTGGGCCGAGGGTAAAGGTCTTGTATTTTGTTCGAGATGGTGCATCGAAGAAAATTTTACCCATGACACTAAGAACACCATGGCTGAATCATTTCGGCAACAGTGTGCAGCCATAAAAAAAATTAATGAAAGAGTAAAATACTTTACGGTAAAAGTGGATTATAGGAATTAATACTGCTTTGAAGCCTGAATTACGTAGGTGAGCACGGCGGCTTCGTTTCTGTATACCTGCAGACTTTACTGACGACTGTAAGATTAGTGAAACAATCATTAGCTCCACAATTTTTCGTTACTCACTCCTTTATTAAACATTGATTTGCTGGCCTGCCATATTACGCAAGGCAGCTATTATTGTGAGGCCCCGCAGAAAATGCGCTGCTTGCTGCTTGCAGGCGAGACTTTCGCTCTATCTCACAGCAACGAAAGAAATGCCGCAACCCATTGGTTGCCTACCACGATAGACTATAGATTTATAATCCCCAAATAGTCCAGTAGTCCCCATTTAAAAAAAAATTGATTTCACGTAGATTTTACCATGTTTCACGTTACCAATTTCAATACTGTTGAGATGGGATTGGTATGCGCGTGAAATTTTTCCAATTCATATACTTTTTGTAAGTTTCACCTGAGTCAGTCCACATAAACGGTAGCTTGAAAGTTATTCACCCCTGTTTTTACTCACCAAAGTTGGTAAGTAGGATTTCTAATTCCAGACAATGCTGGCGGGAAAATTACCCAAATAGCTAAAACGCTGAGATTAGCGTCACTGTACTCCTAGCTGATGCTAATGAGGACTAGTCTTTGTATAGTTCCTCAGAATGCTAATAGAGAGTTTCAACTAGTTTTTTTTGATTGCCCATCTTGAATATTAGTGTTTCAAACAATGGCACTTGTTTTAAAAGGACTACTATCTATAGAACTCCTTTTCTAAAAGATTTCTTACTTTTTGCCGACCTGGAAATACGTCTCAGACGACTTTTTCGGGCACCCCGAGCACCCATAAAGATTCTGATATACTATGCTACTGCCAATCCAATCATGCACACTTCCAAGTCATTAATTGATATCACAATTATAATAATGTACTCTATGGAGCCTCTAATGCACAAAGATTTCAAAACACAACAATGAGCAATTTCATAAAACCAAATGGAGGATTGAGAACTCTTAGTATGCTTCCCTCCCAAACTCATTTATACAGGCTTAGTTCTCTGCACCTCGCTCCCCCACTACGGCGGCAAAAAACAAAATAATTCCAACAGCTTTTTGCTGCCACATCAAATTTTCAAAGTGGCATCTAGGTCGCCCTTCGATATTAGCACTGAAGGAGCCACGGCGGACTTGATCCTACCGAACGATACCAAATACCCACATAACACAGCTGAAGAATCAGATGATATTCAATTTTTCCTGCCCAACTCAGCAAATGGGGTAGAATCAACGGTTCTGCGAGACTTCAGAAGCCGGAACGAGTGGCGGACTGATGGCTTCGTCATTACGGCAACACAGTTGGGCACTACAGGGGTCCATAAAGATGACTGTCTACAATCTGGTGAAGATTCATCGCAGTATCTGCACAAGTACTCACAAAACTTGGACCAACGCAACCCATTATCCCTTGAAGACAACGAGATTATGAATGAGATGTCATGTCTGGTGAGAACAAACATGGTTTTGAAAGATGCATGGATGGCAGTTACAGGACAAAATGGAACGAAAACTGCAGGGCATTCTCATTACGAAAATGTACTGCCGTACGCAAGCGAGGACTTAATGGCTTTGGGAGAACGGGGATATCGCTATGCGAAGATTAATACTGCAAATGAAGGAAATTATAGCGAAAGTACTGGAACTCGCATATTCAATAGAATCACAAATTCGGAAGATACTGCGTGCGATAATAGTGTCCGCGCCGCTTCTTTCAATGAGATACTAGAAAGCAGCGGAGGCTGTAGTCGGTTGAAATTAAGTGCTGTTGATAACAGCAGCTTCTTGTCCCAAATTTTAGCAAATGATCCTCGTGGCTTAGCTCAGAGTGAATCGAGAAGTAGCACTTCACCGGGTTCGCTACAGCGGGAAACCATCGAGATTCTACCGTATTTAGGGAGCAAATCGGCCGACTTTGACATGACTCCTCTTAGATGTTTTAAATCGTACTCGGAAGACTTATCAAAGTACTCCTCACTAATTGAAAAAGAATTATATTCCATTCACCAAGAAAGTCATACCGACGTCAACTACGAACCATCCGAAAACCAATGGACAGCTACATGGGTAACTGCCTCTGGGAGGAAGGCACAGCGGAGCTATTCCACCGTGGCCTACGGCCACAAAAAGGCACTGGAAATGGCTGAGTCTAGCAGGAAACAAGGGATGTTGAGGTCCTACAAAAGGCGTAAAAAGAGGGAGCAAATCACCGAGGTTAAATTTAATTATAATTCGGTTTGCATAACTCAGTTTTTGCGGAGGCATGGGGCGCATGGGGCTTCTAAAAAGTAAAAGCTCAAATTGGAAACCCAGTAATTCATCACAGGAGTAGAAATCTGTAGAAAGAGATTGGTCACGTTGACCAAGATATTCTGAGCAACAAATGATACATCATCGCATTAAGCTATTATATTGCGGTGGGAAATCGATTTCAGCGTTTTTATTAACTTTCGTAACGGTATCATGTACATGCCATGTAAGGCAAATACAATTTCTTGCGCTATAAAGGTATAGATTAATTAGTTGTATATGGAATGAGGGCTAAGCTTACATCAAGCGTCCAGTAGGAGTAGCACCATTATGTAGCAAAAATAGATCCATACTACAATACCGTAGTTGTATTTATTTTTCACTCTCTCATTGAAAAATAAAGAATATAATACGCTTTTACGGACTCTGGTTTCTTAAGTGATATATCTAAAGAGCTTGCCCTTGCGATGCTATTAGGAATAGCAGTTGCTTAAAGTTCACAGATAAAAAAAGTGTAAGCACGTTGATCTAATTATAGCTGGAGACTAAATAGATTTTAGAGCGGATATAAACATTGCTTCGCAATTGGGGGCATCACTTAGCACTATCTTCATTTTCCATACACTAACAAAGACGTTTTGCTCGCCAGGTCGATAGTGAAGCCAGCAAAGTATTTGAGGTGAGTACTTCCCAAAACGGCAAGACACTGCTTAGTGATGATCAATCCTCAATACCAGCTATGCTTCACAACAGAGGGTCAGCGCAGCTGGGGAAAAACCCTCAAGGGAGTAATACTAAAGATTTAAATGACCAATCGACTGCAATCTCTGGCAGTGGCTCCACAGAGGATAGCAGCAACATTTCTAGTAAAAAAATAGGTAAATAAATTGATAAACTACGGTTCTGCTAACTTGTTTTTTCTATTGCTGCCTTTGGGAGTGCCCTATACATACCTGAAGACGATGCAGTGATGCATAAGCATGGAGTACTTTTACGTAATTATGGAGTAGAGAGTTCTAATCGCTTGTTACTACTACCTTCAAATTAAGATTTATATGTCCGTACCCTACGGAGGTGGAAATGATTGGAGGTAACCATTGTGCATAGCATGTACTGCTTGCTTCCTGCTGGAGATAAGCCTTTTACGGCAGAAAATCAAATATATCCCAAAGTAACAATAATTTTCCCTGATCAGTAGTGAGCATTTTCCTGGTACATTCATCTACTTTCATATTAATAATTTTCTGCCTACCACACGTACGCACTCCAAAGTATCTTTAAATTAAAGAAACATCTTTTTGTCCTTACCATGCTGTATCTCTAGTAAGAGATTCAGAATGCGAATATCTCACTTAACACCGCCCGGTTATGTAGCCTTTTCTGTATTGGGGCGATTGTTGTGATCGCAACCTTCAACCGTATAATCACATTCATGAGTGACTCATACATTTAACGTCACTATTTAGGTAACGAAATTAACGAAAGTTCAGTATGTAGGGACAACGAAGCGAGCCGTAATGACATGCATGGAACCACATCCATGGCCAGCAATATCTCAAGGAGCTCACAAGGCTCTAATGCAGCCCAGTGGAGTAATTTCTCCAGACTACCATTAGGTACCGCAATGGCAATGGGAACAGGAAACCCAGGGCTACTCCTCAATGAAACACCTACTGGACAAGATGGTAGCATCTTGCAGAAACAGTCACAGCAGGGTCATTTACCCCCTGAATCACAGTATCAACACTGCCAAATCAGGGACATTTCATCTTTGCAAAGCAGCGAGGAAGTAAAATTGTCATTTCAGAACACTGCACAAGAAAGCGGTGACACCGAATCAACTCTATACCACCACTCTGACTATATTGTAAGAGATTGTAATAATAATGAGAAACACGGCAATGATAGAGGCCCCGAAAATAATGATGATAATTTCCCTCTGTTCGGAAAGAATACGTTGGGGGTCAGTGAAGTTCATCCGTCAGCAGAACAACTTGGCAAGACGCAAGGAAACTACTCGTTTTCAGACTTCTCTCTGATTGGAGCTAATACACATAGAGCTGTTGCAGTATCGAGCGTTTGTTTAGGGAATGCTGCGTGTATTCCGGAATTTAGCGGTACTACCTGCACAAATACCGCAATGGTATCGTCTGCGGGAGAAACTACAGCGCATGATGTCCGCCAAGACGTAGCTAAACGCGGGGTGAATCCTGACAACTATTTTCCTTTTGCATACGCTATTGACGGTATGAAGGATGACAAGGATGTAACTTCTAGCGATGTACTTCGCTATATAAAGGAAGGAGACTCAGTTTCGAAAATTCATCTTTTGGACCATGGTGCCGTATGTGCACTCGATCAAATACCGAAAAAGCAAAGCACATCACGCATGTCTCACCTAGAGGGTCCGCATAATATCAACCTTAAAGCAGAAAATAATATAATAGAGGAGAATACAGGACTAAAACAGTTGACATCAGTAAGAAAAGCAGGAAATGAAGATGAAAATTACACCCATGAAGGCTCCAGTAGTGCTGTAAACAGTAATAACGGGGGCCTGCATTCAAGGCTTCAGTACGGAGGAACTTCGCAGGGTGGAAGCATTGTATCTACAGATGGCAGTTTCTTGCCCGAGGCTACAGTGAGGGCGGTTGCTAACTGCACTGAAGAGTCCTTTAAAGGAGAAGAACATGGCAACTTCATAAGCTGTGCACAGGATGATAATGTTCCCACCATTCAAAATAACAGTAGAGCATTATCTAGTTATTTTTATGGGAGCGGTACTAACGCTACAGTACCATCGCCCACATGGCATTTATCTAGTAGCTGTTGCTCACCCCCACCTTCCTCTTTGCATCATGCTTTTCCTTGTCAACTACTCATGACAGAAGCGCCGACCAACGGCAAGTTTTCCATCCCAGGTACACCTACTTCATCTTCCAGTAGGTTAGATAACTGTACTTATCTGTCCATGCTCGATGGATCGCCTGCTTCAAGGGCCTCATGTGAGAAGGCCCCAGGATTGGGCGAAACAATCCCACCTCAAACGAAGGAAAAAATAGAATTGGATTCGAATTCTCAAGCAGGAGCGGTAGTTTCATCAAATCAGTCATGCTCTGATAATATGACTCGATTGTTGTATTCGTTTCCTGAACAGTTAAGCACATGGGAGGCAGTACCACAGGCCTCCTTGCTCTATGAAGGCCAAACAACTCTGCTGGGAGCTAAAGAAGACGTGTACAACGCACACTTTCTGCATGGCCTTAACGACAAATCCTCTTCTGAGGGACTAAACAGTACCTCAGCAGAGCAGGGGGATCAGAAAGAAGGTAGTTTTCACGGCTTTGGGGATACACAAGGCTTAACTAATATCCAAAGCACAGCCTGCTCACAAACATCAAATGTAGCACAAAGCAACTTGCCCTATAACGAGTGTGTAATCACCTCCATGATGGGTGCGAGTTCCCCAAGCTCTGTGAATCCCCAAAGTCCGGGCACCATCGTTGCGATCATTCCGCCACAGAAATCGCAAAATAAAACAGCATTTTATGAAAAAGATGAGCATATTCCTGGAGTTACCTTTGATAAAAAGAACCAAAGGTGGGGGGCTCGATGGAGCGCCCCAGACGGTAGAAGAGCAGGAAAGTACTTTCCGGTCAATCAATATGGTTATGACACTGCAAAGAAACTGGCCACTCAGTGCCGGTTTGAAGCTCTAAGTAGTGCTAACTCTAAAAATTTTACTGCAGATAAAGTATTCAACCCGTCAAAGAAACACCATAAGTTACCTCCTTTTTCTGCGGGAAGTTGTGCACTTGAGCATCCCAAGAGCTGAAAACAGCAGGAGGAAGCGTAGGGAAATAACTTAAAATATAAATGAGCAACTTATAAAACCCTGAAAGGAAAGAATAGAGTAGTTCAATGTGCAAGTACCCCTTTTCTATCACCTCCCTGCCTTAAAAAAGGAAAAGTATGCACCTGCAGGACTAATAGGTTTTGAGCGGATTTCTAAAAAAATTAGAAAGTTGAGTTATTCATAGAAAATACGTCTCAACCGCGTAAACCAAGAAGAAAAGAAGAAAATTTGTGTGTGAGTTCCTACTATCTAAGCTTATCTACCCCAATTTATAAAGCGTCTATATAACTTTCGCTTAATCATGATTAAAGATCGATCTACAGATTGAGCAAGTAATGGGTATGAGGGAGGGGGGTAAGCATTATCTCAATGGTACTACTCGCTGTTAGTTTATTGCAATTCAATTAAAAGAAAGGCATTATCATCTATCAAATGTTAACATGAGGAAAATACGTCAAATCAT
This sequence comes from Nephromyces sp. MM_2019, assembly GCA_015657535.1. Lineage (NCBI taxonomy): Eukaryota > Apicomplexa > Aconoidasida > Nephromycida > Nephromyces > Nephromyces sp. MM_2019. Next base: position 1,036 of record JADHZB010000215.1, on the reverse strand, counting down.
CTGCAATATGCTGAGCAAAGAGAAACTTATAAAATCACCATCACATATACTCACTTGACAGAAACTTAAAAAATAAGTTTCTTGCTGCATACGATTTGCAAATGTTTTCCCCACCATCCAAACATACCAAAGAAAATCGTCAAAAAACTAGAGAATCTTTGGACAGTGAGTTTTTCCTGTGATTCTCTAGTTTTTTTAATTTGGCTAACATCAATAAGCCTCCTTTAAAGGAAGAAAACGAAGGAATTTGAGTGTAAACAGACTTCTTCAATGTTAACATCTTAGGATTGCACACACCTCAGGCATTCTAGCAGAAAAAATGTAAATTGAAAAAGTCTGAAATAAGAGAACTATCAGGGATACACACTGATACATACTTCTTCAAGTCTTGGGAAAGTTTGGTAGACTCTATTCGCGTCATTTAAAGTGGAATAATACGCATAAAATGCTGAGAATAATAGCTGCTTTTATTTGTTTTGCACACATACACACAGAATTATCGAGAAAGATTGCTCCTATGCTATTGTTTGGCTAATAGCTTCGTCTAACTTCAAAGCCTGTGTGTGAGTGTATGAGCGCTAGTTTCATTGGCGTATACTCTAGAACCTAGTAGCTTACACAACCGTAGAGAGGAAGGAAGCGGATAGCAGCACACTCACAGATACGCACACACACACAGAACACAATGCATACACAGAGATGCACACAAAACACAATACTGACAGAGCGATGTGCAGACACACACGCAGGGATACACACATACACAGACGTGCACACACGCAAACACACACAAACACGAGCACACAAACACATGCACGCACGCAACACAGCACGCACGTAGCCCACTAAAAAATAAATAACCAAACCACTCACACGGCTGCACACACTATATAAAAGGGAATACACTATACTACATCTCAAGGCCCTTAATCCTATAAATTGCATCAGGTGTAGCTCAAACCCCATTTCAATCAATTAAATCATAAACAGAAGGGAAACACCTTTAAATTTGAAGGCAATTCTTGAAGATTACGAA
>JADHZB010000214.1:0-11720 GCA_015657535.1 Nephromyces sp. MM_2019 | reverse complement strand
GGGGGGTGAAGAGGGGTTGACGGCGATGGAGGGTGATAGGAGGTGATGGAAGAAAGTGCATCTGATGGAGAAGTTGTGTGAGAGGTGCACGAGGCAGGAGCGATATATGTGTGTGCTATTAGATGAGAGTTAATATTGGGTAGCAAATGTAGTACATCTTGTTTACGGAGTGTGCTAGTGGTGAGCTAGGCGTGTAGATGGGCATGCTTGGCGGTCTTGCGTGAAGGCTGTGGTATATGTGGGGTGCATCTGCTGAGTATGAATAGTGTGTACGAAAAATAAGTGTGCCAATCGTGCTTGTATAGCACTTTTGCGCTTAGCATGCGATTTAATAGCGTGCGTGTGGGTAGCATGTGTGACTACGGTGTATGTACGAATAGTATGCGTGTGAATAGCATGTCTGCTACTATAGCATGTGGGTATAGACAGTGTGCAAGAAATGTAGTGCAGTGCGATAAAGTTGCAAAAAAGAATCAACGCAGCATGTGGCTACAAGCAGGAAGATATCAGCTTGCTAGACAAGGCAGATTACAGGATAGACTTCACTTACATGCAGACCAGCAATTAGTCATAATTTGAAAGAAACTCAGGGAAAATCGCAAACACACACAAATCTAGGCATCAGATGAAGAGTAAATCAAGCTTTACGCAAAATAGTAATGTAGCATCCAAATGCAGCACGGAGATCTACCAAATCTGTTGCGTAAAAGCTCTACAAGAAAAAGGAGAAATATCCACCAAATATAAGCTTGAAGAAAAAACTCTCTAAAAAAAGACAGATTCAGAGCTTGAAGCCATCCAATACTATCAAACAGAAGAAGAGGGAGAACAATAAGACAAGAGAGAAGAACATGAAAAGAGGCAATAAGAATAAAAACCAAAAGTAATAAAGAGAAGCTGAAATAAACGGAGAAGAACAGCACACCCTAGTACTCATTTATAAGTTACGCATGAACTGCTCAGTTACCTGCACCTCTCCTTTGTCTTTAAGAAGGAAATTGTATGCCATACAGGGCCTGATAAACCATGCACTGTGTGTACATATAAATTCTTAGAAACACAAAAAAAGGTTTTCCTAACGGTTAAAACTCTAAAGAAAGGGCTATAAAAACCTAAGCCCAATAAACATAGCATTGGAGGACACTCTTCGGGTTTTTTTACTTTAAACCGTAAGCATGATAATTCTCTTAGAATTATTTTGCCTCCTCTAGCGGCGACGATGGTAAAAGCAGGAACTGATGAATGGTAAGTAATAATTGTAGAAAAAATGGAGGAAGATGGGGTGGTGTGCGAAGTTAATATAATGAGTGTAATAACGACTAGGATGAAGACAAGTAATATGAAGCAGATAAAGACAGATATTGAAATAGATGTAGATAGCGTTAAGGTAAGATTTTCCTGTTAACCAAATGGTAGGTCCCTGATTTCCAAAGCAGCAGTGCTGATAGGCAAGAGAGCATAGACGCAATAAATTTAAGTGTAGGCGTGTGAGAGGAAAGCACTCTGCAAAAGCAAGCGAGAAAATGATGTGTAAGCACTGTTTTTCCTACAAAAAATCCAACAATAAAAAATAAAAAATAGAGAATCAAGCAGGAAAATGGAATATTAGCCAGAATAAATCTTAAAGCAGCAGAACAAAGTTAAAAGGCAACGTTACGTTGATCACAAAGCTAACAAGGATAAAACAATGGCCAAGAGAGGATTAAACTAAGAAACATCGTGTACGATGCCCTCAAAGGGCTTTTATAAAAAAAAATTGAAAAAAACTTGAAAAAGCGCCTGAGTTTTCTTAGCACTCTACCTATATAAACACACTGAAGTTGATAAAACGTGGAAAACTATGCAATTCGTAGACGCATACCGAAATCAAAAGTTCAAAATCAATCAAAACACCACCTTGTAACAGCTACATATATAGCACGCAGCATGTATGCATATGTATATCAAATTGATGACAAAAAAACCTACCCCACGGGCAGCATACTACTCTTCAATACTCATTTATTCCTGAGTATGCAATTAGAATTTACAGAACCTTACCACACACACAGCACATACCAAAACACAGCAAATACAGCACACCCCCAAAATCATGACACATGATACACATCAAGTACAATACGCACCAAACACACAAAAGATGTCAAAGGCACACTATAGATATATCCAAGGCAAACCCTAATGTTTCATTGACTGCGCTATTTGGAACAAAAAAAGCCAGCAGAAGAGCTCAGGTAAATATACAACACGACACAAAGAGGCTGCAATGGATGGTGTCCATGCAGAGACATGAGGGGACACTTAGAAGCTTTCTAAATAAAAGGCTCCTTACCATACTCACACGCACATATAGAAGCCCACAAACATGCCCAACCAGCAACACGCACACATCAACCCCCACCCATGCACGCACAAATACCCAACACAATACACATCTAACAGCACGCACACATACCCACCCACACACAAGCATGCAGAAGCATACAATCCGCCGATTTTCAGAATATCCCACTGCTTATTTCGGTTTTGTAAAAATATCACACTTTAGAAGAACGCCGCAAGGCAAGTATAACACGAAAAAGTCAGTGTATGTGTACGCCAAACCACCTCTGCAAGATCATCATATGAGATTACGGAAACAAATACGACGCCAAAACTTCCCCGGTCTCGCTATTCAAAAATGAGAATAGAAGTACATAAGAAGAGGAAGGCTTGAGGAGCTTCTTTTTAGAGCCGCTTCCGCACAATATAAAAGGCAGCGATTGCTTTAAAGTGTGTTAGAGTGCATGATGAGGGTGAGAAGATGAGGTAGAACTGCACAGTTTTTGGAAGCAATACCTTCGATGTGTCTGGGAAGCTGATGACCCAGACAGAGGAGGTACAACTGCGCCGATTCAACAGTGGCAATTTTAGGGGGTTGCCCAACGTGTGTGCATAGCCGTGGCGATACCCGAGACATGCGCTGGGTGCCGTTCAATAGGGATGGGAGATTGCGTAGTTTGCTGATGCGTGATTTCTCACCACCCGGGAAACCCGCCGGCAAAAATTATTTCGGCTGCCTAAAGAGACGCTAACGAGTACTTCATGGCTGCCACACACTTTGACACAGCGGGTCTACGAGCTGTTAGAAGTAATAAAAAACGCGAGCTGAAAAGGAGTGTGTGGTGTGTAACATATATGGTGTGTGTATGATATGGACTTGTTACATGTGTGTTATATGTGGATATATATGTGCGATCTGGACTTAATATGTGTGTGATTTGCACGTGATATGTGTGAGGGTGCTTCCCTGGTTTTATCTTTCTAGAGAGTATCCAAGAAAATAGTGCAAAAATGGAGGAATTGCACGCTTTTCATATATGTTCTAGTTCTAAAATCTTAGAAATTAATCAATTTATAATTGACTTTCGAAATGAGTGTAAGGAGGCACTAGAGTGGAATCCCTTGACTAATTTGCTATGCTTTTTACCGAGCGAAGCTGAAGTCTTGCAGTATAGGAGCTTGTGCAAGTCGTCACACGGAATTCAAATCATGAGGTTGAGCAGCTAATTCCAGGCGCCCGACAGAGAACAAAAACGCAGCTCAATTTATCGCTATTTTCAACTTTTTGAGAAAAAAAGTGACACGATCAATTTTTACTTGTTACAGCTTCGCTAAAACCTATATGTGCTACCTATATAATTCTTTTGTAAAGGTTTCATCATACCTTGCCTGAAATATAGACGTGTTCTTCTTGCTTACTCCAGCCTTTTGCTTTCGTAACTACTTAAGGTGGATAAAACTCTAGCGTTTTCATAGCTTCTCATAAGATGATGACGCTCCGGTAGCGGTGCAGCCTCAGAAAATATCAGAAATGGTGAAGTATAAAGATAAGCAATGAAAAGTGAGGGAAATAACCATTGACAGCATAATGCAACAAGAAAAGAGAGAAGAAAACCGCAAAAATCTAAATTCATGATAAAGAATTGAAATTTTCTTTAAAAATGCCGCTGTGTAGAGAACCAAAAAGCTATTTAAAAAAAAATACCGGAAACCAAACGATAAAGTATTAATAATTGATCATGGCGTTGGAGAGGGTCATGATTTTCTTTAAAAATATAAAGTGTAGGTCATTAAATATTTTGAGAAAAAAGTTATCTATAAAAAAAAGGCCTTTGGTTTTTGTAGCTTCCATTTTTATCGGATCACTGGCGGATTTTTTCAAATAAAAAGGAAGTAACCTGTATGATGGAAATAGTAAGACAGAGCAGGAAGCGTAGGATTGTGTGATGTGATTTCCCTTAACTTGTCGTAGGGGAAAGTATGACCTTAGCAACAACAAATGACTGAAAATAGTAATATACTACCCTGTGCAAAAAGAATAACCAAGATTACGCCTAAAAATTAGACACATTCTACTATGCGCGATTGCACTTTTTTCAGCTACTGAAGCGGCGAGGAAATTTCTGCGGCATAAAATAAAATATCAAAAATGAAATGCTGGCTCTGCTGCAAGAGGAGTGTATCTACGCTCCTCTTTAGCTTTTTTCAATGTATTAGCCTTATGTATATACAGGCCTACTCACATAAATACTCAAGCCATTATATATATATTCTTTAAATTAGTTTAAAAACCCTTTTATTGTGCCGTTTCCAAAAAAAGTAAGCTGCATTTCTTCCTCATGTTGCACCTCCTATTAAAAGCTGGGAACTCCACGAGTCACATTCCTACTTATTTGGTTGTATGAATTGTATTATTGCTTGTTAGTTACTGAGTGTCACATTCTTTACGTGCTTAAAAACAGGTCACTTTTTTCCCCATTGCCGCTACTTTTCTGCGCCCGTTAAATTTTTCACTGGGACATATTTTTTGCACTATTTGGTAAAGTGGTACATTATGCACTCTCCAGTATCTTTTAGAATTACCACCAATATTCTTTAAAAAATCAGGGAGTATAACATTGCCTTTAGATTTAGAATTTTTGGTGTTATCTTCTGTATATGCTGCTATTCTTTCAGTACAAAAACACCTTTTTTTTCACGCTAAAATAAACCTGGTCACTCCAAGGTTATCAGGTGCCTCCAGTATGCTATGTATTCAAGTGCATACGAAGGCTAAGCATGCGAGGACAGCAACAGCTGCTATTCCTCTTGCTATACACGCACACACAGCCTGCAGATGCTATGCCTATTTAAGTGCACACACAAACACATCCCCAGGCGGAGCTGGCGTCTGATCATGACTGCTTATGTACACCTACATCCCGGATGCAGTTATGTCTGTTTATCTACAACTCCGCCAGATCCGATGCCTGACACATACACATACATTCTGGATGTTACACCTGTTATTTATGCACTCCCGCACACACATAAAGTAGGGGTATCATGTTCTTCGCCCTCAGAAATAACCCCACATAAACCCCCCGGGCAATGTACCCACCACACACACGCAGCTTGCACTAGATGCTTTCCTTTTTTAAATAAGTATAGCTAGCAAACGCCTCCTGCTACTTATACCAGGAGCTGCGTAAACTGCATGCGCCCTTTCTTGTTATCGATTGCGAAGGTTTCCGCACTTGGTTGTGAGATTCCTCGGGATGCTCCACTTCAAAGGTGAGGGCTGGCGCGTTACTCTCTTGTGTGTGCGCAGGATGATAAGGCTTTATCAGCGGCTTGCTTTTGCGTACAAACACACGTATTCACGACTGGCGCTCTTATGCGTGCTAGTAGACTTTATATTGTAGATTTAGAACTTATTATTGTGCGCTCCTTCCCATTGGTGATTTTCCACCTTGAATTTTAAGCTTATACTCTGCTTCAGCGCCAATTACGGTTGGCATCACTCATTATAGTTAGTGGTCATTGGCAAAAGCAGTATCATAGGCCACGGTGGATCTCCCATAATATTTCTTGATTTTTACATTTATTTGGGAGAGGAAGAAGAAGTTGCGGGACAGCTGTGGGGACCCAGTAATTTGCTTCCCCCCGTAGCGGATGAATGTGATTTAATGCTGTTTTTGAGAGCCTGGCTACAGGATATGTAGGCGAAACTTATGAAAAGGTAAACCCAAAGAAAGCCCACGCATTTAAAAATAATCCCTCACTGATAAAAAATGCTGGAGGGATAATTTAGTAGGTTCATCACTGCTCTTCCTTTTTAGGTAACACCACGGCGAAATGATGCGTGAATACCTGAGAAGGAAAGATTTTAGTTGGGAAAGAGCAACATGGAAAATATATGTGGCCTTTGCTCGTATGTGTGATCATTTACAGGGGAATACATTGTGTGTTTGGACGCATATTGGGATAATTCAAGGGAAAAGCTCCTCCACTTTTGCTCTCCCCATACGTTTCTCTCTCGAACTTCCTGTTTCCCCCTCCCTTGCTCTTCACCCTCCTCTTGTCCGTCCTTTCCCCACTCTCTTCAGTATGTGAATGCATAGATATCAGGAAACAAATTTATCATCTGCCTTCCTTATAGGGCAAGGTGAAGTTTTGCATACATTCCATATATGTGCTCCAGCTAAGGAAAATCTGGCGTTGCTAGTTTTTTTTGTTAAAAATTGTGCCTTGTCTAGATATTTTGACTCATAATTTACACGGTTCTTTGGCACTTCTACTGTTTTGAGCGAATTTTCCACTGTTTGATGAAGTGGAAAGCACAGTAGCAGCTAAAGCAGGTTTGAATTTTTTCCTTTGAGTATGCAGCTGAGCTTTTTGTTGGACTCAAGGCAGTAGATGGAGAAAAATATTTGTTTTTTTCATGACTGAGCAGCTTATTTTCCTTTGAAGACTATTTGAGATTAAGCCAAAAAAGAAGAGAATAATTCAATAAGGAAGAGGATGTAGAGCGACTCAGATAGTAGGAATATTGCACATAAAATCGGTAATCCGCCCATTTTTTCTCGCATATTTTCCACGTATCTTTTGGTGTATTAAAAGGGCTGTCTTCACCTCTACGCGATTTCTTGGAGATGTCACTTGCACGTTGCATCTACAACATAACTCATCATCCGCCTATTTTAGTTCTTTCTCTTGTACTTTTATTACAATCGTAAAAATGAAGATGCTGACTTCTCCAGGTTTTTGCCTAGATTGACGTCTTTTCCATTAAATGTTTTGCATTGTTTGAATGCTTAGGCTTTCTCCGGAGGTGGAATCTCGGAAAATTATTTGGTGTCCGCTGTCTGCATGCAGCCAAGCAGTTTCATCAGGGAAATCCCGCTTCCTCTAGCTACTTATTGTTATTTATTTTGTTTAACTTGCTTTTTAACATGCTAATAACGGGGAAACCCTTCGAAAAGCCCCTATATATAGTGGAGAGATCGCATTCCTTTTCTGTTTGCCAAAACACTGATAACTGTTGTGGCGGAAAAGTATGCTATTGCCGATCACTTGTTTTTTTAGTGTGTTCTTTTTGTTCCATGACTTTTCTTCAGCCCCCATTCCTGCTTGCTCCACCGCCCCTCTGGAATCATCTAGAGCAAACATAAATAACATATTTCCCCCCGGTGGTGTATAGACTGCCACTAACGCACAGTTTGGCCTGTTTTTTCTGCGGAAAACCCCTCTTCAAGCATAGAGGAGATTGAAGAAAGTTGTCAAAATCTGATTGTGTAATGGAATCAAACTTACGGCTGTAGCCACTATCATTGTGTGTTTTTAAGCAAAAGTGTATGGTCAGCTCTAGGGTTTTTCCCTCCTATTTTGCCTTAACTCGGCTTTTTCTATGTACAGACACCGGAAGAACGCACACTGAAAAAAAAAGCATACGCGTGCACGCAGACACATGCCAGTAAATACGCGCAGGCACATCTACACCAAGACTCCAATTCACAAAAACAACAATACCAACGCATTAATATACCAACTTACACGGACGCGAAACCATAAAAACAACTAAACCAGCACGCACACACACCAACTAACGCACACCTCCAAAAAAAGGCCTCCCGACTCCCTTCGCGATGGGAAATTCGCAGAAGCAGAGGGCCTCAGGCAGAACTGGTGGGATCAGGGTCTTCAGGATGAGGAAACCTCTAATTAGGAAGCATGCGGAGGATCCAGCAGCTGGTTTATACCCAAAAATCGATTCTGAGCATCTCGCACGCGCTGATCCCTCCGTTGGTAAGCAGGTATCTTCTTCTTCACCTAATTATCCCGAGGGTGATGGACAAGTAGAGCCCATTCCTAACACTGATGCTAGTGCTACATCTTCAATTATCCCCCAGAGTGATGTAGATAAACGTAAGAAAGATCAATGTTCATGCCAAAACTGTTCTCCTCGAGTTGAATCATTTGTAGGAACACACGAAGAGCAAGTGAAAGCTGGTGGTGCTAGTGTGTCCAATTCCAAGGTTAACGGTAGATTCACTGCCAGCGAAGCCCTCCAAGAAGGCGAGATTTCACAGGATACTACTAGTGCTGATGGCAGTGGCGGAACTACTACTGAGGCTACTACTGCTACAACTACTTCTCCACCCTCTATTAGCGCTTTTTCAAGTACTCCATTCCCTCCTGCTTCGTTAAACACCCCCGTTTCTACCTGTAATAGTGTTGCGAGCGCTAATAAGTCTGCCAGCGTATCTAATGGGGAAGATTCGAGCAAAAATAAGCCAAATTCTGCTTCGGCGAATTCTCCTGTAAAAGTGGAAGAATCTGAGAAATTCGCTTTACTGAGGAGCAACTTTATCATTGAGCATTCTAGGCTCCTCAATGAAGATTATACTATAGACAAGAAACTAGGCTCAGGCTCATATGGTAGCGTTAGCCGAGTTATCAAGAAGAGCAATGGAATTCCTCACGCTATCAAAGAAATAGCAAAGGGAAGGCTTCCAAGCTTTGACAAGTTGAGGAGAGAGGTTAACATCATGAAGTCACTGGTGAGTATGTGTGTGTGTGATGGGATCCTGTCAGAGCATTGGTTTGTTTGGGTTTCATTTTGTTATCTTCTTGTGTAGACATTCGAAGCATCTCTGTGGGTGTATTTCTGTGTATAGCTGTGTGAGTTTGTGTGCAGTTGATCTTATGTATGGGTTTGTTTGAAGGTGGTTTTTTCATATGTAAGTTTGTGTGTGTGCTGATTAAGGCCTCACAGTGTAACGTCTGCCTTTCTTCAGGATCATCCCAACATTGTGAAGCTATTCGAAACCTACGAGGACAGCAAGAACTTCTATCTGGTGTTAGAGTAAGCCTTAGCCTAAGTACTATATAGTGTGTGTGATCGTGTAATGAGTGAAGAGTTTTTAATAAGTACTTTGAGATTTAAGGCAGAGTGATAGGCTGCAGTTTTTGCTGTAATCATTGTTGGTGGGAGTGTCTAGTTTTTTCTGTCGTGTTTTCTCTTATCCGAATGTGTTTTCTTTGATAATGTAGTCTAAGGAACTCTGGTGTGTGTATGTCTTTCTGTTCTGATTTGCGTGTGTGCATGTATTTCTGTTCTAATATATGTGTGTTTATGTGTTTCTGTTCTGGTTTGCGTGTGTGTTGTAGTTTGTGTGTGCGTTTCTGTGCTGGCTGGTGTGTGCTCTAGTCTGTGTGTGCACACTTTAGTCCACTTTTTGTGTGCATTCTTCATTAATTTTTCTCTTCTTACATGCTTATATGTGTGTGCTGAGCAGCATATGAATATTTCAAACTGCTTATCTCTATAATATCCGGATCTTCATTGTGTGTGTGTGCCCAATCACTAATTTTAGGCTTTGCACTGGAGGTGAGCTTTTTGATCGAATTGTTGAAGTGGGCCACTTTGATGAGAGGAGTGCCGCTCGTATAATGTTGCAGATATTTTCTGCTATTAACTACTTGCATAAGAAGAATATTATGCACAGGTTTGAAGATGAAGAGAACTATGATGATAGTGTGTGCTGTTTTGTCTTGTGTGCGTGGCTGATTTGAATATTGCTCAAACTGTGGGTGTGTGTGTGGCGCTTTGTGTGCATGATGCTTTGTGTGTGTACAGGGATTTTTGCGTGTGAGTCATTTTTTATCTGTGTGAATGGCTTTTTTGTGTGTGAATGGTGTTTTAGCCGGTAGTTTTGTATGGTCGATAGAGGTGTACGTACACTTCATCCGCTTTGTGTACAAGAATATTGAGTGACCAATCATTTGACTGCTATTCAAACTGAAGTTGCATTGGTTTTTGTTAATTCTTTCAAAGTTTTGGCACTAGAGAAGAATTTCGTCAACGTGAACACACATGGACTACAAGCAACCGCATACAGACTACGAGTCGCGCACACTTCCAAAGATTATAGCAATGCTTCCAGAGAACACACACACGCAATGCTGCACACAAAAGTTTCCAAAGAATATGCCAATACTACCAGAAAACACAGACTACCAGCGAACACACAAGCAGCGCCACACACACACCCAGAGAACTTGCGCACACTACCAGCAAGCACGCACAAACTACCAGAGAACACACACACGCAACACCACACACCCAGAGAATATACAAACAATACCAGAAAGCACCCATACACATTACCACACACACACATACTCTGTTGCCACACACACTCATTATCGTAGTTTTTGTTTTCTTCAGAAGACTGTTTTCTCGCCGTGTGTGTTGGGACTTTTGAGTTTTTCATCTTCTCTGCCTTTTTTGATTATTTTTGAGGTTTTACTTGCTTAGTTACTGCTTGCACAGTCTTTTTCCTCTGTATGTGTGTGTGTATGTGTATAATTAAGTTTATAAGAGTGGAATGTATGCCTCTTCAGGGATATTAAGCCAGAGAACTTTCTTTTTTATCGTAAATCAAGCGAATCGGCATTGAAGCTCATCGATTTTGGTTTGTCAACCTACTTCCAACAAGGAGGCTACAACGTTACCAAAGCCGGCACGGTGTGTGTGTGTGTGCGTGTGTGAACTGTACTAGTGTGAGGATTTGAAAAAAATTAGTTTTCTGTTGCTATGCTTGTGTGTCTGGGAGTAAGTGAGGCCTTTGCATGCAAGAGTTATTCTTGTGGCAGTGCAGTGTGTGTGCAAAAAAATTTTATGAGCGAATCTTCATGTGTGCGAATGCTGGTGTATAAGAATGCTATTGTGTGCGAGTATTAACATGAGAATGTTGATCTACGCAAATGTTGATCTGAGAGTGTTAGTATGTGTGAATGTCAGTTTATTCGATTTTTCATGTGCGTGAATGTCAGTTTTATTCGAATCTTCCTGTGTGCGAAGTTTCATATCATTAGATTCTTCGTGTGTGCGAAGTTTCATTTTATTTGATTCTTCTTCCAAGAGAATCTCAGTGTGTGCGAACCTCAGTCTTTAATGATTCTAAAGTGGCTTTTTAAGCTGTTTCTAGGGTAGAACTTCTTCGTTGCTTTCTCATATGGCCATTAACTTCCCTCCTTGTATGTGTGTACGGAATTTTTGATATCCCAAAGAGCTCTCACCCCTCCTTCCCACACTTCCTCCTACTCCCAGCACCCTCCAGCTTCCGCTAACAACCTCCCCCCTCACCCCCCGAAACTCTCTGTGCTCTTCATACTATACAGCCTTACTATATCTCCCCCCAAATACTGCTGGGAATGTATAACGAGAAGTGTGATTGCTGGGCTGCTGGAGTGATAATGTATATCCTTCTCTCTGGGAGACCCCCCTTTGCTGGTGATAACGATGCGGAAGTGTTGAGTCTCATCAAAGTTGGAGAGTATAGTTTTGATGCTCGCGAGTGGAAGGATGTCTCAGATGATGCTAAAGATTTGATCAGCAATCTATTGCGGTT
>JADHZB010000211.1:0-31301 GCA_015657535.1 Nephromyces sp. MM_2019 | reverse complement strand
CTTAAACGAACTTGAGATTGGCATTGGTTGGTAAACGGGGAGGTACATCGAATGCTTGCATCTGTGAATTGCCGCAGTGCGGAATAACAGACGAATCACCGGTGTGGGAGCCCAGCGTGACCCAGCTGGGTGGGATCGGCAGACGGTGCCCAGACACGCCGCCTGAGCCGAGGAAGGGGTGGAGGACTTCTTTCCTTCTTCTTCTTCTTCTTCCGGTTTTAGACGTTTTTCTCCCTCTTTGGTGTGTGTCTTTCCGGATTCGAGGGAAGTTGGTAGCGTGGCTCCAACTTCATCGACTCGCGATACGAGGTGCTCTATCGCGAAGACCGCTTTCCTGCTTCAGCCGAGGCTCGAAGAGGTTTAGCTGGTTTCTCCCCCTTCGCCTGTTTACCGCGTGTGTGGCACGAAGTGCCCCGGTACAGGCCCAAAACTTTGCTTTATTTTTCCTTCCTGCTCGGAGGTGGCTGCCTGTGGCGCCAATCAACGACAGGAGGGGTTGTGTGCGTGTGACGACACAATAAGGGGAAACCCTGGCATTTTTCCGTCAGAAGGCCGCAGAACCGGCAAGATCTGGATCGTTCGTCCACGAGGGGCACGACAGCTAGCTCATGGTCAGAGGTAGACCACATGTCACCCGCCTCGTAGCGGTGGTCAAATCCTAGAATAGCTGTGCGCCAACCTGGGCAAGACCGCAGCGAGGGAAAAGCGGAAGCTGCCTCTGTGTTCTGAGTGAGAATTACTTAAGAATTCTTGAGTAATCCCCTTTATAGGAGGAATCCCCTGTTTTGCAAGAATGGGATGGTATTAAAAAGCCCCGCGTCACTGTTGTAAGGTTTGCATGCGTAGGAACTCTGAGCGTCTGTCCCATCATCAAAAAGTGGATGAGTGGCTTTGTGCTGGAGGTTGCTCATGGAACTATATATGCACGAGTGACTGCGTCGTATTGTTAGTGGCCGTGCCGGCCTGAATAACTAAATACGGTACGTGCACGTGCGTTTGTGCTGGCGTGTGCTTGTTGGTGGCGGCGTGTGCGTGGGTGTTTGTGTGCATGTGAGAGTTGGTCTGTGTGTCTTGGTGTGTGTATGTACGAGTAGATGCACGTTTATGTGAGCATGCTAGTGGGTGTGTGTTGGTGTCTGTTGATGTGTGGCTGTGTGTGATTTTTTTTTCGGCTCTTCTCTAAAAGAACTATTCATTGCTACATCAGCTTCCTTAAAAGAGTAGAAATACTTTAGGAAAATCAGCTTACTGCATTATGTGTTAATTTAAAAGGAGGATTTTTTTTGTTATCCCTAGCTAGCCATGAGAAGAAGCCATACACACAATTAGCATATATATATTCAAACTGTGAATTTTTTCGAGCTACCAGAAGAGCAGAAGAAAGATAGAAAAAAATAGGATACTCGCCTCTTCACTCGGTTACGCTCCGCTTAGAAACAGCGGAATTTTGCTTCCGATGATTCTGACATCATCTAGGCTGATATCTCCTCAGTACTCCAGGATTTTTCAGGCTATTTTTAGTAGATTCTAGGTTTTTAAAAGTATTTTTCATGTTGATGCTAATATACTAGTCTGAGTTTACAGCTTCATTCAGTAATCCACCGTGAACTCCTGTAGTAATCCGTGTGTTTCCTAGATTTCAAGCCTAGGTTAGTATGACTAGCAAATTGATTAGTTTTAAGCATTATGATTTACAGGCCAGTCAAGTAGCTTTTTGAGCTTAAATAACCTCAATAGGCAGAAATATTCGTACGAAGAGGAGGATGTTGTTACTTATTGCTTTGAATTTGAATGATGAAGATGTTGAAAAAGATGAAGCAGAAGCTGAAGATGATGAAGATAATGATAATTATAATGATGGTAAGTATTATTCATTATTACTTAATATTCTCGGCATTACCATCCTGCTGCTACGCTCGCAGCAGCACTAATTATGCAAAATGCAGGTAATTTTTTCACTATACACACACACACACGCCTTAATATCAAACATCTTTGATCATGTCACATTATCTTCATAAACTTCCTAGAAATTTTTTTCGCTTATTCCGGTAATATCTTCAAGAAAGCAGCAAAATCTGGCGAAATTTCCACCTTTCTTGCAGTAATTTTAGGCATTTCGTACGCTTTCGCTGCTTTAACGGCTGCAAAAATTTGTGGAAACAGAAATCTTCCACCGAAGGAATGGCAAGCTTCTATCAACTGAAAATCTACATAAAAAGCTAGCGATTTCATCTAGAAGCTACAGATTGCTCGTAATATATGAGTCTATAGAGTTAGAGGCAGAAAAAAGGGATAAAAAGCGTTGCCACTAGGTGAAAGAGGGAAGCAGATTTAGTGCCAAGAGACTAGCTAGTGCTGCTACTAGGTAAAGCAGAAACACACTTAGTACTACACTTCAGGCTTAAAACACACAAAAACAAAATCCGACAAAAAAAAGCATCAGATATCTTCAAGGTAAACAGCGAATCTCACTGTTTGAAGACTTTTTCTTACTTTCTTGTTTAGTTGATAATTTGTAAAGAAAACGTTGATTTTAGTGAAGAATTTCATCATTTTCCACTTTGATATGCTAAAGGAAAAGAAGAATGTCTGAAGAGGTTTATAGTAGGTGTAAGGAAATGTCATCTTTTAAAAAGCTTTTGGAAGATTTATTTAGTGTGCTTCAAGATTTTTTTTTGCCTTTTCTACAGCTTCGAGACTGCGTAGCTTAGTGCTACTTAAATGGCAGTGAAGGATTTTAAGCGAAAGTCTAGGTGGAATCTCTTGCGCCTCGTTACTACATGCGCATACATATTTTGTTGTATTCATTACTCTAAAATCGCTAGGAAGAGGTGAAGAAGCCCGAAATTACTCAAAAATTGACTAATTTAACCCAAAAAAACCTGCAGCTCTCAAATCCCTACGCTGAGGTAAAAAAGCCTGCAGAACTTCCTCATAACGAATAAAAGGAGATTTTCAAAGACTTTTCTTCGTCTTCACAGCCAAATTATCATTAAGCACAAGACTATTTCAAGAGAGAGAATCGCTGAAAAATGTATGTTTTTCTTGGTATTGCACATACACATTGGTATAACCAGACACACACAGAAATCAGCAGAATGCAGCGAGGGCTTCTAGTCACACACACACCGGCAATAGTACAACAGAACTTCTTAGTTGAATGAAGTTACGCGTACCACAGGATGCACGTGATGATACTTCATCATTTATACGAGGAAAACTGTGCGTGCATACCAAAAAAAAAGAGTGGCAATTACACACACGGCAGCATCATACAATGAATCACTGGATAAAAATAGGACACACTAGATAAGAGCAGCACATACTCAAAAAGAGCAGCATACACTGCAAACCAACAGCACACACTGTAAACCAACACGCACACACTGCAAATCAACACACAGATGCACAACAACAAATCAACGACTCTCTAAGGCCTTAGCCCTGGATCGAACAAAACAGGCCCTTTTTCTACGTCCACTTCGAAGCTACCGACGAGCTCCTTCTTCCAGAATAAAAAGGGATTCTTCAGTATGTAAATCTTCCCAGGTTTCTCAAACGCTAAACATCCAGAAAAGTATTTAGGAGAAGAAACAGGAATCTCATAAAGCAAGACTACTGGGAATCTCTTCGGTCTGTGTGTGTTCGTGAAGATGGAAGACCACCAGAAAGGCCCAAATATCTCCTCAGCTTCTTTTGGGGGGGGGAAGAGGCGAAACATCACTTTTCCGGGGTTTCCTGCAGTTTTCTGGGCTGAAGATGGAGATTTTTGATGCAATAAAGCTCTTTCAGGAGGTTTAGATGAGGAAGGAGGGGTTTCTGAATCGCAATTCCTCCATAGTATCGATTGAAGATACTTTAGCGGCGTGAAAAAACGCAGTCTCTTGCTTTTTTGACAGTTAAGAAGCCTAGGATGGGCAAGATGCTGTTCTTTAGAGCTTTTCGGGTTTGGTTTAGCACCAGAATGCTGGTTTAAAATGCCTTTACCAATCCCTTTTTCTCGCTGCTTTGTGTGTGCCAGTTTCTCATCTTCTTCTTCTTCTTCCGACTTTTTCGCCTTTAATTCATCAAAATCCGTCTTCACAACCGAATTACCAACCCGCTTTTCTCTCTCCTTTTCAGACGCTCCTCGCACACCATTCCCTCCCTCTTCTCGGTTCTCCACAACCTTCTCAGCATCCAGAAAAACCCCACTATCCCTCTCACACACACCACCCCTCGAACCCCTCCCGTTACCCTCTTTCAAGCCCCCATCTGTTTGTAAGGCAGATAATCTGCTTTTGGCTTGCTTTTCTGTTGTATCGCGGAGGGGAAAACCTCGGACTTCTTCAGCCAACCGAGCGGATTCATAGTCTCTGAGGTGAACTTGTTCAGCCAAGCATTCGACTTCAATAACAAGTACCCCTGCTTTGCCGAAGAAATCTTGCCGCAATTCCCAAGCTCCAGATAAGCCATCTTCAAGGAAAGAAGCAGTAAAATCTTTGTTTAAACGCACTCTTATATATGGTTTTTTTCCCTCAAGAAGCCAACTTGCCAAGCGTTTATATAGAGGAATGGAGGGTGGTAGTAAAGACTGACCAAAATATCGTTTAAACATCCATTTTCTAGGGAAAGAGTAGTCTTGTACTGGTTCTGGAGGGATCTGGGGGTTGAAAAGAGGTATTTTAGCTGAAAAAGAGAGGAGAGGGGGGAGAAGTTTGGGTGTGGAGAAAAGGAGGAAGATTTGTGTGTGGGATGCGTGGAGGTTGGGTGAGGAGGGTGGGGGATTTGAGGAGGTGAAGAGGAGCAGACTTCATCTAGAGTACAGGAGGGTTTGGGGGAAGAAGATGGGGATGTGAGAGGTGGAAGTCGAGTTTGTGGGAGAAAGAAGAGCTTAGAGTATCTTAGGGGGGGGGTAGATTGCAGTTATCACGGAGGGGATAGGGAAGTTTGGATGGAATTGGTGGGAAGTGGGTGATTTTAGGGTAGTAATATTACACACACACAAAGAAAAAACTGAAGAAAGATGCACACAGAAACAAAAAAAAAGTCGTTAAGAGAAACAAAACGGAGAGGTATACCAACACACACGCACACACCAAGAAAGAATGAAGAGGCACAAACCAAGAGAAACCTACTCACCAAGAGAAACCTACTCACCAAGAGAGACCTACTCACCAAGAGAAACCTCCTCACCAAGAGAAACCTCCTCACCGAAAGAAAATAAGCAAACACGCATACCAACACACATGCAGACACTATGAAAAACTAAACGAGCACACACACACCGTTAAAAAT
Organism: Nephromyces sp. MM_2019; assembly: GCA_015657535.1. Taxonomy (NCBI): domain Eukaryota; phylum Apicomplexa; class Aconoidasida; order Nephromycida; genus Nephromyces; species Nephromyces sp. MM_2019. The sequence goes on along the minus strand of JADHZB010000211.1, from coordinate 26,021 downwards.
CCACTCACACACAAAAAAAACACATAATTAAAAACCCACTCACGCACACACACACACACACACAACACTACATACACCGCTAAAAACCCTCCAGAAATCATTAAAAAAACCTAAAAATCACCCAAAACTCACCGTATCTGTTTTTCAGTCTAACTAAAAGCTTTGAAGAAGGAGTTACACACACATCTTCCTGTAAAGAGCTATTTATTTGAAAACAGCGAAATTTAGAGGAAAATTCTGGGAAAACGGTGGGTTCTTTGAGGGAAAAAGACCGGATTTTTTGCAAATTTTGACTGGAAAAGCTACAAGAAGCAGTAGCAAGTTGAACTACGAAAGGAGGAGCCGATGAGGGTGATAATGCAGTATCAAGGGGAACTTTAGAGTTCAAAAAAACGGCAAAAAAACACAACAAAGTGGAAAATGCGAGATTTCTACCTGAAGGGGGAGGATAGCTGCTTCTAAACCTCCTCATCCACAAGGCTAGCTGAAGAAAAGACAAAATTTTGTAATTTGCGAGAGAAGCGAAGCTGTTTCTTTGAGGGGGAGGTTTATTGAGATGATATGGGTGAGTATTGATGGGGAAGATGGTGGGAAATTGAGGTTTTTTGGTGATTTTCGCCAAAATTGACGTTTTTTGGATGTAATTTACCAGATGAGGATGGAAAATGGGCATTTGTTCAATGATTCCTTGGAAACTGCCTTTTTTTCTACGTAATTTACCAGAAGAGGATGGAAATTGATGTTTGTTCAATGATTTTCTACCATCACACACATTTCCCTTTAATTTATAAGAAAAACCCATCTACTTGAGTTTTTCAAAAATTCAAGTTTAATAAAGCAAATTTCCATTCGCCAAAAAAAACAGGAAACAGATGAAAAAACATCAAAAAATCCTTCCTCCTTCATTTAGCAAAAAAACACGTGAAATTCTGTGATATTGATGAAACAGAAAAACTTACCAAAAAAAAAGGAAATTTTTGGATGAAAAATGTTAGACAAACGAATTTCAGAGGCGATTTTTCCAAAAATAAGGGATACAAATGGCGAGAGGACGGGAAACACACTGGCTGAGCTTCAAAGGGGTAGCCGCTTCCCTCCCTCATCTTTCAGGAGTGTGCGTACGCGTATGTGCGTTGGTGGGCAGGTGGGTGTGTGTATGTCTTTTTTTGGAGATGAGGGAGGGCGGCAGGAAATACGGGGGTAGGGGGTTCCAGATTATTTGATTGAGGAAATGGCAGTGAAAAGATCGTGTGTGCCCGTGTGTGTGTGTGTGGGTATGTAGATCCGTTTGGATTGAGTTGAGTTTGTGTCGATTTGTCTATATGCTTGAATGTGTGTTGATATGCTTTAATGTACTTGTTTGTGTGTGTGTAGACATGCTTAAATGCACTCGAGTGTACGTATGTGTACGTATTGACTTCTAGCCAATGAATCACAGAGTTTATCAGCTAAGCCATGGTGAAGCTATCCGTTTGCTTCGCTTTTGGGAAGCCCATCATCAGTGGCGCTGAGCTTCCTTAATTCGAAGATCTTCACTATACGATGAGGAGGGAGGGATCTTCATAGTCGAACGATATCTTCAATGGTTGTCGTGCAAGTGAATGGTGTGTGTGCAGAAGCTCCAGCAAAAGCGGTTTGTGTTGCTGCACAAGCTATGCGCGTGTACATTTTGGCGAATATACTTGTCAGAGGCTGAGAAGAAGCTAGAAGGCGAGAGTTTTGAGTCTCAGAGTGCTTGTGTGTGTATCTCTCAGTGTGTGTCCCTCAGTGTGTGTATTTGTATCTCTCACCGGGTGTGTGTGCTTCTCTCAGCCTCTCTATCTGTATTTCTCCAGTGTGTGTGCTATGAAACTCCGACCGCGAGAAAGCCACATATATCTCTTTCCCATCAATGAGGTGTAAATAAACTCACTAGCGTTCCATCTAGGCTGAAACCTGCTTCCTGCTAGTTTAGACACACAAGGCAATCATAGCAAATAAGCTATGCTAGTTCCAAGCCTAGAGTGATTTGGACACTAGTGCTGAGGGGGATGAAGGGTGGGGTGAAGGGGGGTGAAGGCTATGATGAGGGGTAAAGACTGATGAAGCTCCTTTAGCTACATTATGAAGCTAGCGTCTAGTCTAGCTTTGCCTTCTAATTGTGTTTATTAGCTCTATATTACACAGGGCAGGTAGTCTAGCTTTCCTCCCCTCTCTCAAGGTGTGAAAGGCAAGACTTAGAGGATGCTCTGGCGGTTAACAAGAGGGAGTATAAGGGAAAATAAAGTTTTCTTTATAAAGGCTGTAAATCCATACAAGAAGACTACGCAAAAATATGGAAAAAAAAACGCACAAATATGCATACTGGGATGAGTGAGTTGGTAGGAACAAGTGCACACACACACACTGGGATGAATGATTTGAGCAGCACAACCACCTCCGCCCATAGTCTGCTGAAACCGCACTCAGCCACACGCATATGCTGATAAGCACACGTTAATACACACTGGCACACACACAGATACACATATGCATAAACACACCAGCACACACACACAAGACGAACATTTACTACTGCAAGCTCTGCTTCTGCAGCTCTACTTCGTACGGCAGTTTTCATTGGAACTTTTCTAGTTTAACTAGCGCCTTTCAGCAATGGATATACTCTCGTATCATTACAGCTGTGCGTGTGAGTCTGTTGATGTGTGTGTGTGAGACTGTTGATGTGTGTGTGTGAGACTGTTGTGTGTGTGTCGTAGAAACTAGCTGCGTTGCGTGTGTGAATCGTAGATACTACTTGGGATGCTTGTATATGGAGGATGATAATTCGGTTCCGTGTGTGCGGAGTGGATACTACTTGCGTTGTGCACGTGCAGTGCATACTACTGGTGTTTGTGTGCGTGACTAGTTGGTGTGTGTGCAGCTTATCTTGACTGTGTGTGTGTGTTGTGAGAAAGGTGGCAAAATATGGAGTTTTCCATAATTTTTTTTGTTTTTTCAATTTCAAAAGGAGATGAGGCATTGCTTCTACTTTTTGGCAGATAACACACACAGCGTGGTGATGAGAGAGATATTCAAATAGAATGTAAAGATGAGGTGTGTGTGCAGTCTTTTCTCTATTGAATCTTCTCTCTCTCCCTCCCTCTTCATACACCTCTTCCCTCTGTATTTTTGCTATTTAATATTCTCTCCCTCTTCACCCCTCTCTTCTCCCCCCTTGACACCCCCCTCTTCTCCACCGTCCACACCCCTTCACCCCCCTCTTCTCCCCCTTTCGCAACCCTCCACACCCCTTCACACCCCCTTCCACACCCCCCTCTTCACCCCTCTCTTCACTTCCCTCCACGCCCCCCTCCTATTTTTTGAGAGATCTTTTTCTACCAAATCTCCTCTAGTAGGAGATCTTTATTTCATCTAAAGCTCCACCCTCTAAAAACGTATACAAAATCAAATTTATTGCAAAATTGATGAGTTTTAGGCAGTAAATTGATGTTTTTATAGGGAATTTGGTGGAATTTGTTGAATTTCTTGTATATGAAGATGTGTGAAGGGAAGATGAGGCAATTTTGTCGAGATGTTGGCGTTTTTGTAGTGCATGAAGATGATGCAGTGTGTTGGGGAATGAGGATGAAGAAGATTAAGCTAGAATGAATATAAACGTGGAGTTTTGCCCAGAGAAATTCACTAGTGTGTGGGAAACAAGGATTAGATAAGCTTCTAGTTGGCAAAAAAGATATACTTTTAGCGGATATAGAAGGAGTAATGTGGCTTGCACACACACAAACAGTCAGGTTAACATCCTCTTCCTGCAGGTGGTATTGTGTAGTTTGTACGCTTGTGTGGATTGTGTTGGGTTTGTGTGTGTGTGTGTGTAGTGTGTTGAGATGGTGAGTGGAGTGAATTTGGATTCGGGGTATGTGGAGTGTTTTGGAGTTATGTGTGGAGCGTATTGGGATTATGTGTGTAGAGTGTATTGAGGCTGTTTGTATCAAGGAGTGCATCTGACTTGTGTGCGAGAAAGTGCATTGAAGTTGTATAGGTGTGTGTGCGGATACCCAAGATCTTCGATTCTCTCTAATCATGTATTAGCTATACTTCTATCCTTTCAGACAGTGTTTGGGTCTGTATGTATTCAATTTATACCTATTATTAGTGTGTGTGTGTGTGCTAATATGTTTCAGAATGAAAGATAAGATGACGTTTCTTACCTGTAACTATTCCAGGAACTAGCTGTTCAGGGTAGGAAGGGTAAGTGCAATAGTGTGTGTGGTGTGTCACGCTGTGTATATCACACTCTCTAGCACACTCTCTTTGTAGGTTAATTTTTGTATGCAGCTCCTTTTTCGCATTATATGTATACACTATATGTATGGCCATCTCTTTTTGCATGCCTATGTGTATGTGTGTCTGTCTGGATGTGTGTGTAGTGGTGTGTGTGTATGCATGCATGTATATGTGAAATGGTGTGTATGAATGCTCATGCCTAAGCCTGTGTGTATGTACAAATCCATAATTCTGGATGCGCGCTTTGCTTTTGAGCTTGCGGCTTTCAAATGCTTCGATTTCTAGGAACTAGCTTATTGTGTGTGTGTGTGTGCTTCTTCACACATTGAAGAGTCGAAAACGCCAGCCTTTGCTTCTACTCTCCAGTGTACGTACAGCTCTTCTCAGTATACATAGATAATGGAGGATTTAGCAGTAGGCAGTTCTCCCATTCTTCCACCGGCTTCAAGCTCTATTCGAGCCCAAGCGTTACCCCCCAAGGTAGAAGCTTCAACCCCCCCACCCCCCACAGAATGGAAGGCTACTACATTGAGGAAGTATAAGGTGGATGGAAAGACTTACCTCAATCAATACAGGACTATAAGGCGGATAGCAAGGGGTGAGTTGGGTGGGGCGGTGAGAACATGGTTAGAATTTTGGGGGTTGAACTTGTCTGACTATTTCATTCCCCTATAGAAGAGTATTCTTTTCACTTTTTGTGTGTTGGCAGAAGCAATGTATCTGGCAATAGCATAGGCTCTCTATCCCTTTGTTTTGTATATATTCCAGCTTACATAGCTGTTCTTCGCCCTCTTTTGTGTGTGTATGTGTTTTCTTCACGCCTTAACCCTTTCATTTGATGTATGTGTATGGTCTACCTCTTCCCCTCCCTCTCTTTTGTGTGTGTGTTTTTTTCCTCATCTCTTCCCCCCTCTCTCTCTCTGTGCATATGTTAGCTCCCTTTCAACATCGCAATCTTCGCTACTTCCCTCCCCATAAAACCCCCTTAAACATGCCTTCCTTGCAGGCACCTTTTGCACAGTTAAGCTGTGTGTTACTAACGAGGAATCCTTGAGGATCTACTATTCCCCAAAGCTGACAGAATCTACTGTTGGCGCTGCAGATTCCTTACCCTCTGGTGAGTTTTGTGTTGTGAGGAGGCTGATAGATCTAGTGCCTAGGTTAAGCTGTATGTATAGAACCCTAAAAAAATCGGCTTGTTTAATCTATGAGCTTGTGTGTGCGATGATTGATGGTTATGTGTGTGATGATGGGTTTCATGTGAGTGTGCAACGCTCCTCCCCTTGTGTGTGAAAAAGATAGTCCATTTTAAGTGTGCGTTATGCTCTTTTCTCATAGGCTGTTAAATGCACTATTCCTCCTGTTTAGCAGGTGTGTGTGTCGTTTTCTTTGCTCCTTCCTCTACTAGCTACTGTAAAACCTTCATCTAGCTGTCATTTGTGTGTATGTTGCTCTGTTTGCGTAACTTAACACGCAAAACATAACTACTCACACACTGAAGATGCTCTCACTGTGCAGTCACGGTCAGTGAAAGTAACAATGGTGGCTCCAGTAGTGCACTGGCTGTTTCTACTATCGAGGGAGACCCAACTGGTAGCCCTAAACACACAGAAGTGGCTGTCTCTGGCTCTTCTCGCTTTATTACCCCTGGTGTGTGTACGGCTCCTAGAAGCTCAGCAGAGGCTACAAGCTCTACAAACGAACTGGAAGGCCTAGCTGCCACTCTCTCACCTATTTCTGCTGCTGAGTATGCGAGGGCTTCATCTGAGGTACCCACTGGGGGGGGTGAATGGGTAGAAGGGATAGGGGTGTGGTAGGAATGATGGCTAGCTGGGGAGAGTTGATAATATATATAGTCCAACACACACAGAAACGTGTGGTATAGTGAAGATACACACACAAACAGATGTGTGGTATGCTCAATTCACGCACACACACTTTTTTTGATACTCTAGTCTGCACACACGAATTCCTCCATTCTGTATACAATCTCACCCCACTCTCCGACCCCCTTTCTCGGTGTATCCCCCGTCTGTAATATCTCTCCTTGTTGCTTCGCTTGGAATACCATCTACCCCCCACCCCCCTTTAGGGCCCAATGACGACCACGACCACTACACCCCTGTATTCACCCCCCTCGCCGAGCCGCCGGGATATACAGGCGGATAGCCACCCAGCAACCCCCCCCTTTTGCCGTGATTCCCCCAAGTTAGCTACCCTTCCCAGAAAGTTCAATTATCTTCTCTCTTCCCCCCCAGCAGTGGAGCAATATTCTACGGCTCACCCCCCAGAAATCCCCCAGTTTGAAGGCTTTCCACCAGCGCAGAAAGGGGTTTCTCCTTCCTCATCTTCCGAAGAAACACCACAAAAAACGTCTAAAGATAAGTTTTTTGCCTTAAAATCGTATAGAAAGTCGAAGCTTCTGCGATATCGTGATTTTGGAAAGGATTCTATAACAGGAAGATCAAAGCTTAACAATCAACTAGGGCAGGTTATCTTAGAGATGAAGCTGATGCAGGCTATCGATAACCCTCGGTGTCTGAAGTGCCATGAAGTGTTGGAGAGCTATGAGCCCACTGGGAAGCTGTATCTAGGTGCGGAGTGTGGGGGGTGTTGTGGGGGGTTTATTTTACGTGGGGGGGGATGTTGGGGTGGTTTAATTTATGTGGGGGGTGTTGGGGGGGGGTTTGTTCTGTGTGGGGGGTGTGTCTTGTGGGGGGGTGCCCCTTGTGTATGCTTTGTGGGGATGCGTTTTGTCTTGAGGGGGTCTTAAGAGTGTATTGTGTGTGCGGGGATGTTTTGTGTGTGTGGGACTCTTTGTGGTTGCTATACCTCGTGTCTAGGGAGTGTCTTGTATGTGTGCTACCGCACATTCACCCCTTAAGGGTTATCATATTTCAGCTTCCATGACTGGTGATTTGATGACTTTTTGGGTCTAAATCGCCAGCATGTGTTCTGTGTGTGTTGCTCTGTGTGTATTGCTGCTGTGGAGTGTATATGCACCGGCTGGTTATTTCTCTCTTTGCTATTGCAGTGTTTGACTTCCTGGAGTGTGGGGCTATCATGCGTTACTGTAAGGATAGGTATAAGCCTTTATTGAAGGGAGTGGATACTTTGAGTGAAGGAATCTCAAAATGTATCTTCAAAGACGTATTAGAGGGTGTAGCTTATCGTAAGTGAAAGTGTGTGTGTGTGTGCTCTTGTGTATGAGATCTTTTGTCTCTGCTCTTATGCATATTCTCTTGTGTGTGCGCACTTGTGTACGAGCTCCCTCTTGTATGTGCACTTTCTGTCTGGTGTATTTATACCCTCTCCTTTGTGAGTAAGCACTCTCTCTCTCTGTTGTATGCACTCCCTCTTTCAAGTTCATATGTGCGAGCCCTCTCTTGTGTGTGTGCAACTTCTCTCTTCTTTGTGAATGAATTTTTCGTGATTTTTAAGGGCATCGCCTCCCTCTACAAAAATGTATGTGAATGCAATATCTACAGCTCATAGTTATAACCCACTCTCCCTGACGTGTGTGTGCGTGTGTGTGTTGATTTATCTTCTAAGTGCACCAGGAATTGGGAGTTGCTCATCGTGATATAAAGCCAGAGAATATCTTGATGAATGGAGAAGGCCGAGTGAAGATTTGTGAGTAGCTTTTAGTAACTGGCGATGAGGTGTACGTACACCCTGAGTATGTGTAGGTGCTGTGGAAAGTGTGTTCTTTTGAAGATGAAGGGGTGTATTTGCTTAGTGTGTTTTGTCTTCGGGTGTTTTGTGTGTGTGTGTGTGTGTGCTGCAGGGTATGTGAAGTAGTGTGTATTCCAGTGTGTGTGATATAGTGTGTGCTTTAAAGCTTGTGTGTTCATGGGATCTCAGCTGGTTTACAATCTTTGCTCTTCTCAGGTGATTTTGGCTTAGCAGAGTATATGGATGCTAATGGGAGAGTGCGAAACACTAAGGCAAGTGAAAGGAGGGATATGCCCTACCGTGTGTATGTCTTGTGGTGTGTAGTGTTGTATGTTTATGATAGTGGTCTTCGATATGCGCACAGCGTCTATCTGGCATATGTGTGTGATGCTTTTCCTTTTGTGTTTTCGTGTTGCGTGTGTGTGTGACCCTTTTTTTAAGGTGGTGCGTAAGCTACTTCTCCCCGTGTGCAGATGTCTTTGTGTATTTGATGCTTGTCGTACTTGCGTTGGGGTTGCGTGTGATGTTCACCCTTGTGTTTAGATATGGGTGTGTGTGAAGCTTTCCCCTATCTTTAGGTGTCTGTGTGTTGCTCTCACGCCTTGCAGGGTACCTACTACTTTATGCCTCCTGAGTCTGTTGAGCTTCCTAAAGGTTAGTAATGATTCCATCCATTCGTTGTACTCGCAGTGTATGTACACTCTTTCCCAATGAAGGTCTAATGAGGAAGATGAAGCTGTTGAAGATGCTGAAGATGAAGAAGGTGAAGATGAAGATGAATCCCACCCAGCCAGAAAACACCTAAAATCGCTGATTTTCCCGTTTTCTCTGCTTTCAGCCGGTGAGCCTTATAGAGGGCATGATGGTAGAGCTGCTGATATGTGGAGCGCTGGGGTGACTTTATGGGTAAGGAAAGCAGAAAAGCGTTTAGTTGAGTTACCCCTGCTGGGTTTTAGTATGTTTATGTGCGTGCAGCTCCTCAAGCTAATTGAAGCACCTGCTCTTTATTGCTTCACACACACTGAAACACTCAGATACGCCTTCTTATGATGCCTGCAGTGATTGCATTGGTGTGCAATTGTTTGCTCATTATGATGAAGTTCCTGGCTATACATACACTGCCACCCTCTTAATTTTGCTGCTTCCCTGTATGGCAGGCTTCTTCGATGGGTTGAGAGGAGAGTGTTTTGTTGCTATGTTAGACTGAGGGAGAGCATTCTGTAGATGATGTTACAAGCTCTTCAGTATGTGCGTTCTTGTGTGTGTGAACTAATCGTATTCTTTAGGCTGGTTTCATCAGCTTCTTCATGTACTGTTTAGTTTCAAGTTATTGTGTTGTCTACACTCACACCACACTCGCATCTAATCTGCATCTTAAGGGACTGCATAGATTCAGGTTAATAGCCATCTGCGCACACACGCAAACACTTATAAAATGCTTCTTCAGAAACTTATAACCTCCAGCTAATCTTAACCCTTCATTGTATAGAGTTTAGTTCATCCTTTCGATGTACATACACCTATTGAAGCTTCAAGTTTTCGAATACTTTCTCTCCCTCCTCTTCAGGTCTTGTTGTTTGGGACTCTCCCTATAGTAGGCTCAAGCATACAGGAGCTCTTTGATAACATCCATAAGGCTCGTTATGAGTTTCCTTCTTACCCCCCAGTGAGTGTGCTAGCAAAGGAGACGCTCTCCAGGCTGCTCTGTAAAGAATACACCCAGAGAATATCTGCAAGAGAAGCCCTGGTTAGTGTGCTTGTGGCGTGTGTGTATGGCCTGTGTGTGTGGCTCATTTGAGGTGTGTTTGCATGGCTTTGAAAGAGCTAGTCTTGTCTTGTAGGCTATAGCTTGACTGGGGAATGTGTGGTGCTCTGCTTCATCATCTTCTCAGGATACCCTCGAATGGTTGAAAGATGTTGACTACGAAGAAGTGAAGAGATACGCAACTCTTCTGAAGGAGGAACAACTAGCTGAAGATGAAGACGAATGCTTTTGACTGCTGTATTGAGGATTTTCACTTCATCACTTCTTGCAGTGAGAATGTGCGTGTGTATGTACACTGGTGATTTCTCAGATACTTAATTGAGCAACTAACATATATACTCGTTAAAAACTTTGCTTCTGCTTAACTTATGGTTTAGATGCGTATTTGTGGGGTGTGCTCGAGGTTTGTGTGCGGGAGGTGATGTGCTTCAGGTTAGTGTGTGTGGGTGGCATGCTGATCCATATGCTGATATGTGCGTTTGAGTTCTAATCCATAGCTTGTGTGTGTGCAGCCTCATTTACATAGTCTTCACTCTTACACGCACACACACACACAAGCCTAACCCCACAAACTTGTGTGTGTATGTATATTAAAAGTACGAGTCTCCAGTGTGATTGTATGTACTCTCACTTTTACAGTATAGATAAAAAGGTAATCAACCACAGAAGATACACACAGTAAAGTAGATGTATGAGAAGAGAGTGTACGTAAACTGACTTCTCACACATACACACACCTTAGAATGTAAGAAGCAGAATGCACTAGAAAATATTCAGCACATTGACACACACTCTGGCAGCTGAAACTAGTTTTACTAGTAAAAAGTCCGTTTCTTGCTTTTGCGCACACACACAATCAGGTGTACACACTCCGTAGAAAGATGGTTGAAACTCTACACTATAACGTTCTCTAAGCTTGAACATGGAAAAAATTAGCTTCTGGAGAAGCGCCTAGTCTTGAAGAACACACAAGCTCTGAGTCTTGGAGGAACACACAAGCTCCCAGTCTTTACCAGCACATACACCCACCCTCCTCATTAAGGCTGAAGCAAATCGATTCCCTAGGGGGGGAATGGGTAAGTTGATGACACACACACCCTCAAAATTTATAGAAAACTTCGTCTCAAAGGCCGTAAGATTCTCTATAATTAGCTGCAATAAGAGGGGGGAAATAAACAAAAAGACGTGCTTTTTGAAGATTCTTTCACTCACACACACACTTGGTGGGGTGTGCAAAAACTAGGCAGAAAACCAAAGGATGGAAGCAAAAACAAACGCGATATTTTCGGTGTCTGTAGACTCAAAATCCTCAAATAAAACAAAAAATCTGTTTTATGAGGTGTAAAGAACGTAATGAAAGACACACACACACTTTTATCTCAATGCTCTGATAAAGACTCGAAAACCCCCCACCAAATTTTGATAGATGTCCCTCAATCCCGTGGATGCCCTCAATTTTGTCGAATCCCAGAACCACCCAACAAAGCGCACCCCTATACCCCCCCCACTCTCCATACCACACCAACCACACAAAGCACACTCCCCCCATAACCCCCCATAACCCCCCATAACCCACCACACAAAGCATACACCCCGCTCTCCACGCCACACCCAACACACAAAGCACACCCCCCCATAATCCCCTATAACCCCCCAATAAAGCACACCCCCCACACCCCCTCACCTCCTCTCTTTCAACCGATTGCTCACATTCCTCAGTCTATTCCACACCTTCCCAACAGGACTTCCCAGAATCAAACTGCAGATAGCATTCCGAGCTAATCGAATATTATCAAACCCTCCCAGCAAGTGAATCTTATCGTCTGCAATCACAACGCGTGTGCGTGTGCAGTTTTCGATTGCAAACTTCGTCTTCCCCCCTTTTCCTGCCATCCTCGCTATACAACGAGAGAGATGATCTCCTGTCAGCCTCTTCACATCCTTCACCTCAAACGTCTCAACGAAAAGATCATCCAATCTGAGGAGGGCGACAGCGTCTTGAAGATCAAATCCCAGGAGGAAGGCTTGGACGTACGCAGACGCTTTTTGGAGGAGAGAAGAGGAGGGCTCATCATCCCCTTGCGAATTAGCGGATTTTCCGGGGGATTTTCTGATTTCTACACACCTCCTCTTTGTGTTCATCCTCACCTGCAGGTTGAGGTGTGTGACGAGGGGGCGGATGAGGTTTGCCCATTCTTTCCTTAGGGGGGTGTAGCGATGGGGGGGGACGCGTAGTCTGATGATTGAAGATGAGGGGGGGGCAGTGGTGGACATGGTGGTGGGGTAATTTTTGCTGATGAAGAGGGTGTGAGGGGGGGGGTTTCTTGCTGCTTCTCACTGCTTTTCGCTGCTTCTTGCTCCTTTAGGCTTTAGAGGAAGATATCGAATTTGAAGATGAAAAAAAAGTACGAAATGACGTTTTATTTGCAGATGAAGATGGCAGGAAACCTCCAAAAATCATATGAAAAAATTGAAATTTTTTGAGGCTTCTGTGTGTGTATGTGGGCGAAGAGGCCTAGAAAAAGGAGATACTTGAAAAATGTGGTGAGTGTATGTGCGTGGCCGCATTTTAACTGCTAAAAGTGAGAAAACAGCAGATTCTGCTGCAAAAGTGATGAGGAAGTGAAAAGTGGCTTTGCAAAAAAGCGGCGCTTAGATGAAGAGGGAAGACCTTTGGGGGGGGAGAAGGAAGGTGTGTGTGTATGTGTGTTGCTGTGCGTGTGTACGTGTGTTGGTGTGTGTGTGCACGTGTGTTGGTGTGCGTGTGTCGCGGCGGGTTACCTAAGCGTGTGCTTCGCCTGAGATTTGTGTTTGGTTGGGGAGGGGTGCGTGGTTGGAGTGTGCGTGTATCGGTAGATACGTGTGCGCGTATCAGCAGGAATGTGTGTGTGCCTATCTACCTCTATGTACGAGCAACTTTATACCTTTGTGTGCGTGTGTGTGCGCATTTGAGCGTATGTGTGTCTCTGATGTATTGTTCTATACCCTAAGTGTTATCGCTAGTGTGTGTAGGCTACATATACATTTCCTTCAGCAGCGTATCATCCTCTTTCAAATAGGCAAGCATCTTCAGCGCAAGATTTTCGCATACGCACGGCACAATCACACGGCACACACACATCATCAATCACTCTGCTTCTGGAAGATTTCGCACACACACGAAATATACACATACACCTATTATACTCTGCTCGAAGATTTCACACTCATAAACACCTGTTATACTCTGCTTCTTGGAGATCTCACACACACACACACGATACACACACACACACACGTGTCATAGTCTACTTCTTGGAGATTTCATGAGCACACGCATACACAAGAAGACTTGATTGCCTCGTTTTTTGTGCTTTTCAATGCCCTCAAAAAAGGTTGCTGGTGGAGGGGCTCCCTCCTCTGCGGGAGCCGTTGGAGGAGGGGGTGTTTTGCAGGCCTGTGGGGGAACCCCCCTTGAGCTATGTGGTGAGTATGTCTGTGAGGGGCGAAAATCTGTGTGTGTAGTTTGGAAAAATGCTGGTGTTTTCATTGTGTGTGTGTGTAGTTTGGAAGAACTCTGGTGTTTTAATTGTTTGTGTGTGTGTCTCTCTAAGAAAACCCTCCTGTTCTTGGTATTTGCGTCTGTGAGTGTGCAATTTTGAAGAAGGAAATACCATTTTAGCCGAAATTGCCAGCACTGGTTCCGTAAGAAGATGTACATACACTGGAAATGCATTCAAAAAGATGATGAAGCTCCACTGAAGATGCTGTTGTGTACGTGTGTGTGTTGCTACAAGAACACATGGGAGTGATACTTTTCATTTATCGTCAATGCATCACTTTCTGTGAAGATGCTAGTAGATGAGGAGGTAAGAAGCCCTAAAAGCATCCAAATAAGGGGGGTGAAGGGAAAAGCCTGTGAGAATAGATGAAGAGGGGGGGTTTACCAGCCTCTTTCTTTTGCGTTGATGTGTGCGCTAGCAATTATACTATCACACACAGATACACACAGGCTTTCTATAGTTCCAATCCCCTGTAAACTGGTAGTTTCAGTGGTTGCGTTGGATGCCCCTTCATCATCAGTTTCACACCCCCATCAACCTCAGCTATCCTCCCCCCTCAGCTTTATCGACACTTCCCATTTACGGTGCTACACCCCCAAACCCGCCTAATGTTCTACCCCCCACTTCAGTTACTGTAAGCACAAAGCACAGACAGGAGCAAAATGGCTTGAAGTTTCAGGACTTTAGACGTTACCGCCTGTATAACTCGAAGCTGCTGAAGCATTGCAGAGGGGCCCTTCACTTTAAACACGGAAAACGGCAGTTTCACGCTAGAAACTTACCCGAGCAAGTCAATGATTCTAGGTGGGTGAAGGGGGATGAGGGGTGAGTAAAGCGGGAGGGGTGAGTAAAGTGAGGGAGGTGAGTAAAGTAAGGGGGCTGAGTAAAGCGAGGGGGGTGAGGATTTTTTCTTTAGAAATGGAGGAATCAGGGAGTTTAGGAGGGGGGTTTTCCTTTGAAGTTAGAGAACATTTGGCTGTTTCTTGCTCGGTATGTGTTGGGAATTTTTTGGCGTTAAGCTAGCGCATCTAGTATGAAATTTGAGGGTAAAATTGAAGCTTTTATATTGGCTTCTTTTTTGCTGAGCAGGTTAAGATTGATAGAAGTAGTTGTTGCTATGTGGGTTGCTTATCATGTGGCTTCTCGTTGTGTGTGCGTGGAGTTTTGGGAGAAGCTAGGGAAGCTAGTCTTCCTGGGTGAAGCTGGTGTGTGTGCCTCGCTGAAGAACCCTAAGACGATGCTTTTTTTTGTGGTTTTTTTAGTGTGCGAAATCGTAGACCATTGGAAGCTGTGTCTATGTGAAATCTTGGTGGAGCAAAGGTTAGCATAAGTGTATGTGGCATTCTTATTGTTGAACAGATACCTGAAGATGCTTCTTTTGCTAGCCGAAAGAGCCTGGAGCTACGCATCTGAGCTTAAGATGGAGGCAGCTTCATCGGGCTACAATGTGAGTGTTGTATGTGTGTGTGGTGTTGTATGTATGTGTGCATACCCCCCCATAAATATATTTACCCCCCACAAGTGTCTAAGCACCCCTCCACAAATGTATATCTCCTCCCCTCCCAAATATATAAGCCCCCCTTCGCCTTTGTGTAAACTGCCCCACCCCTGCGTAGATAAACATCTCCTACCCCCCACCTAGGTAAGCACTCCCCCCAACCCCCACTTATATAAATCCCCCCAACCTCCCGCCTATGCAAACCCCCCCACCTACGCAAGCCCCCTCCCAGCACCTATGCAAACCCCACCCAACCCCCACATGTGTGTGTTTGCTGGGTGTTCGTACACAGGCTTGCAAGCTACGCCGTCGCTCATTGAAGCGATTCAGAAAAGCCTTACAATACGCCCGTCAACTGGAGGGTTTGTGTGCGACGTTTGCCTCTGGGAAAACCTACATGGATGCTCAGGTAGGAGGGAGTAGTGAGGCTGGGATGCTATATGTTAGGAGGGTGAAGATTTTGGGGAGGATGGGTTTTGCTAGGGTATACTGGAGGGCCCACCAAGCTCCTCATAGTAGTAGTTATCAGAGTGTGCGTGTGTTGGTGTGTGGGGTGATTTGGAAGTGATGGTTATGCCAGTGGAATCACCATATTACTGTGTGCAAAACTATGTGTGTGTAGCAGCAGTTAGAAGCTGCTGCATAACTGCAAGGATAGTCGACGCTCATCGCCCTCTCCCACGTTATCCTAGGAAAAGAGGTGGTGTTGGAGGGGTGCACGCACACACTCAAACAGTGGATATTAAGGGGAACTTGCAGGCATGCAAGCGCATGTACACATGGGTTATATTGAGGAGAACTTGAATGTAAGCACACACATGCCTATACACGCTGTAGAAGAGTGCTACCAACTGCTCAAATTTGAAGAAAACTCAGATTTCGCACACACTTATTGAAGTACATAGGAATGCTTACTTTTGCTTCTAAAGCGGAACCTTCTGCTTCCTGCATTGCTTTGTGTGTATGTGCGCCTACAGTCATATGCTGCCTGGATGAGTGCGTTGGTGTTGATGGAGCTTGAGGATTGGAGCGAAGCTCTTGAGTGTTTGAGGAAAGCTCACACACTGGTATCTCAGTTAAGGCTTTTTGCTACTAATTTGAATGAAGAGAGGGCTTTCCAGTTAAGGGTGAGTTGGCTGTGTGTGGGTGATACCCGTGTCTGTGTGTGTGCAATATCCGTGTCTTTGCGCTACCTGTCTCCTTTGTGTAAAACCTGTGTGTGTGAGCCCTGTTTGTAACAACCGTGTGTGTGATACCTGTGTGTGTGTGTGCGTAGCTTGAAGACTTTGAACCCTACTTAAGGCTATGCCAGTTTAACTTGAAGACCAGCTCGATTGATGGAAAGGTAAGAAACTGTGATAATGGGCGCGCGTGCGTACTGATAAAGGGGTTTACATACACTGGCGAGATGAGTTAAAATCATCTTCGTTATCTGCATGTGTTGTGTGTGGTTTTTGGGGTGTGTTGTGTATGGTATGTTGTGCGTGGCGTGTTGTGTGTTGTGCGTTATTTGTGCTGTGTTGCATGTGTGTGCTCTCTGCTATGGGTGCATATTTATGCTTTTGCATTCCTTGCAGCAGCACCAGAGGCTGAAGAAAAGTTCTGAAGTTCCAGTTGAAGAAAATGTGAAAGAGGCTGTAAGTACACTGAAAGGATATTTGAGCATATTTGATTCGTGCACATGCGTGTGTTATTATGATGACTTGATGTATGTGTACTCCCATGATGGCTTGCTGGCTATGTGTACGTGTTCTCATAATGAGTCGCTGTGTGTGTAATCTCATGGCGGCTTTCTTTTTGTGTGTTTCTTTTTTCACATGGTTGACTCTACTAGTCTCAAGTGTGCGTGTGTGTATGCGTGGTTAGCCTATTCGTATAAGCTGTATAAATACTAGTTTATGTGCAAACTTCGGTCAATATCCTATAGTATATAAGCAACTGTATTGACCTGAAGAAGTAAGCTTTTGAGCATGCTTCTCTTGTGTGTGTTCGGTGTACATACACCGTCGTTTTTTCTTCTCGCAGGCACCTGAAGGTGGCACTCTGAGGGAGCTCTTCCATCGTGGACGCCGAATTGCTGTTCCAACGGTTAGCCTCATAAACTTCTTCTGTTTTTCTCCTCTTCATCCCCCTCTTCACCCCCCTCTTTATCCCCTTCTTCACCCCCCCTTTTCTTCAGGAAAAACTTTGGATATCGTTTTCTGCGTGTCGTCAAAAGCTGGAAGAAAACTGCATTTCAACGGAAGTTTTTGGTGATGAAAAGTTGGCAGTTTCCGAGTTTTTAGATGACAATTTGAAGAGTGAAGAGGCGATAGTTTCGACGTGAGTAGTACAACATCTTTATCTTCAATTTTTTGAATTTTTACGTTTTTTTATCTTTTTTATCTCGCAGATACGACGAAATCTTCAATTTGTTCAATACAACTCTCTTGGAGTTTCAATCGGATATCTTGCAGGTTTGACAATGTTTTTTGTGGGTTACTGGGGGGTTTTTTGAGGGGTTTTTGATGTTTTTTCATTTTCTTCATGTTCTTTCGCTGTTTTTCGTGGTTTATCTCCAGCTTCTTGCTTTCCTACTTCTTTGTGTTTTATCTTGCTTTTTCTTGTATTTTGATCTTTTCAGGGCTGTGAATTTACTTTTAGCGATTTGGAAGCTTTTCAAGGTATTTTCCTTAAGTTTATACACTTTAAGCCGTGAAGTTTGCTTTTTTGTGTGTGCATACACCCCTTTTCTCTATTCTCCACTCTCTCTCACACTATTAAAACGCAATAAAATTGAGGTTTTGTGTGTGTGCAGAATATGTGTCTGATTTTCAAAGGCTGATAAGCATAGAAAGGACAATTCTCCTGGCACTAACCTTCTTGAAAGGGATTTCTCTTGAAGGTTGAAGATCCTCTTTTGCAAAGAATCTCCTCTTTTTCATGAAAAGTTGCTGTTTCTTCATCAGATTTTGACGTTTTTGGGTGGAATCTCTGTCTAGGTTTTTGGGATTTTTTTTTGTTTCAAGGCGTCTTTTACAGTGTGAGGATCTTTATTGCGTGTGTCTGTGTGTGTGCTCTGGTTAGATGTGTGCGAGTGTGTATTCTTACTTTGTGTATGTGTGTGATATGTTTGCGTGCGTGCGCGAAGTTTCGTTGTTTTAACTGTGTATTCGCGGTATTATTTCAGCCTCTTTAAAACAAATTCGCAGTGAAGAAGGTCTGCGCTTTGCAGATATCCTTAAACAGGCAAGCAGGCAGTACTTTTTTTGCTTCATATTATGCGTGTGTTTTTTTGGTGGTGTGAGCTGTGTGTTTTCTCTAGCTCTTAAATGCTTAATTCAATTTGTATAAACCTACTTTCTTATTGCTTTTTCTTCATGGCTTTCCCTGTTTTTACTAGTTTTGTCTTCTTCTTCCTCGTTCTCTTCTTCATCATATTCTTCATCTTCTTCATCATGATCTTCATCATTTCTGCAGGAATTAGAGAAAATGTATCAGCGGATTGACTTAGATGATGAATCAAATGAAATTTCCTGCTTATTTACATTTTGCTTGGAAGCTGTCAAATGTTGCAGGTTAGCATGTGTGTGTGTGTGTGTATGTAGACATCGACTACATATGTGTGTGCACAAAAATCGCTCACTCTACATTTTTTTGCATTTACTGCACATGTGGGTCGTTTTGTGTGTTGTACATTGATTATATTAGTGTGTGTATGTGTGTACGTGTGTGTGTATGAGTGTTGACTAAAGTTCCACATATCTTCATTTTCAGGGCAACTTTCCTTTCTCTACTCTTTGCTTCTCTTGAGAGATTTGCTGAGGCTCAGCGTAAGTTGGCTTGCTACATCACCCTGAAGTGTGTGAAGTGGTGTCCTACGTGTATATCGATGGGTGTACATACACACTCTGGCAAATGCAGCAGAGGCTATGTGTGTTTGCTTTATCAAGGCGATTAGCTGTTTTGTACTGTAGCAGACTCGTTAATTGAGTTTATTTTTATGCTGTGTGTGTATCTGTCTGTGTGTATCTGTGTATGTTTATATCTATGCGTGTGCATCTGTGCCTCTCTTTGTGTATCTCTGTGTATGTATAACTGTCTCTTTGTGTGTTGGAAGCTTTTTCTACATGTCAGGCTGCGCCTTATGCTTAATCTGACATGCTCTCTTGATCTCTCCACTTGTGTGTATGCTGTGTTTTGTTTTCCTTTCACCCTTGTGTGTGTATTATCTTCATCTCTCTGCCTGTGTGTGTTCAGAGCTGATTCGATGGGTACTGGCTAAAAAGATGGTGCTAAAATCAAAGGTAACTCACTATATCTCATCTTATTCTCAGTGTACGTACACCTCAGCTTATGAAGATGTTGACATGCAGCGTCTGTTCTTCGGTATTTCTGTGTGTGTGTGTGTGTATATACCCTGAGCTCATGGTGAAAGGCTTTGATCTAAAGCTCCAACGATGCTGCGAATGCCTGTAAATTGTATGTTTCTTTGTGTGTTTCCGTGTGCGTAGAGCTTCGATTCATCGGACTTATTTGGGCGCCTGAATGGACTCTTTAATCGGCTGCTGGTTAGCGATTCTCTTAACGCTTCTTCCAAGTTGTGGGTGTGTGTGCGGCTAAAATCTTTAAATTGAAGCTTTTTGCTTTATTTTGATGACTATTGAAGCGTTAGAAAAGCTCGGGGGGTGTACGTACCCTCGGGTGATGCTGAAACTCGTGTGTGCCAAGTGTGCATACACCCTCTCGACTCTCTTGATGCCTCATTTATAGTGTATATATGTGTGTTAGCTTTGTATGCACCTTCTCGACTCTTTGATCTGCCACGCTTTGTAGGTTCTCAGTGTATATACATCTTCTTGTGTTTATTTTGGTGCTGCTTTTTTGCTTGTTCACAGGAGTTCATCTTCCTTCAAGCTAATCGACTACTGAGTGTGTACTTGTATCATTTCGTAAAAGGTAAAGGCATTCACACACAAATTATGAGGAGGCAAACTCGATGATTGCTTGCTCCGATATGATGTGAAGTCTTCGGCTGTGGGGTTGGAGGTTTTGAGAGGGGGGTGGGGTTTTGGTGGGGGGTGGAAATTTTAATAGGGGGGCAGAGACTTTGAAAAGTGGGTGGTGGTTTTGCTAGGGGGGTGGTGGTTTTGATAGGGGTGGTGGTTTTTTGTAGTGTATTGATTATTTTTTCCTGTTTTAGGCTGATGCATTGTGTTCCCATGCTCATACTGGGTAGGGAGCAAACTTGATGGAGCGAATTGTGTGTGTGTTTCATCTGTTTACGTGGAGAATAGCAATATCTGGAGGTTAGTATATACGCTCAGACGCGAATACCAGCATGAAGGAGCGATTTGAGGCAAAGCCCCTAGACATGGAAAAATTGAAGGTATTGTGTGTGTGTTGCGTAGTGCCTGTGAATTTCCTCTTTGTGTGTTTAGTTAGTCATTGTGTGCGTGTTTCTCAATGTATGTTTGGCGTTATGTGGACTTACTCATTATGTGTGTGCGCTTCCTTCTTGTGTGTGTAGAGTCTGACGCTCGCTGACGGAGTCAGTTTTCCGCCTCAGCCGGAGATGTTAGAATGTCGCGCCTTATTGCTCGATATGGTGAGTTTGCCAGCTTCACTGAAGAAGCAGATTTATATGCTGCGGGGGGCGCACACACACACATTGCTAGTTCTTAACTGCAGCAATGAGTATACATACACGCACCACATTTCCTGCGCCATACATCAGTGTACACGCACACTCATCAGCACACACACAAGTGCCTGCACACACCTCGTTTCTTCCACCATCGTCAGCGTTATAGCTGTAAGCTCCTACCTCTTCCGGCTTTTCCATGCGAAATCGTCTCTTCCACGCTTCAAGCTTAGTGTGTGTGATATGCCAAAGTTTTAGGAAGTTTTCTTCTCATCGAGGCATACGCACGCCAACTTCTTATGCTATACAGTTGAGCTGATAGCTCTTTTCTTTCTCGTAGTGTGTTCGATCTGGTGTGTTTACGTAAGTAACACACACGCTCTTATGCCTAAGAAATCGAAAGTTCCCGTGTACATACAGGCCAGCACTTCGTATCAAGCCCCAGACATATCTCATCGCTTAATGACGGCTGATCAGCCTGCTGCAGGTGTGTTTCCTACCAGAGCATGTGTGTGTGTGTGTGATCTTTTTGTGTTTACCTCCTCTTCTCGATGTTATTCGTTCTCTTATTCTGTTTTTCTTCGCTTCTTGCTCTTCTGCTGTTTCTCTTCTTCATCTTCTTCATGTTATCGCGTTGCAGGTCTTATTGGGCGTTTAAAGGCCTGGTGGAGCTAAAATATCCTTCCAAGAGGTTTTCTTTGCTTAAACTCCTCCTTTGATCGCGTCGCTAGTTACTAGCTGCTTTAGCTGGAGCATACACACGCATACGCACATACGCACCCACATACTTTTTAGGCTGAGCAAACAGATTTCCATGTTTGAAGATGCGAAGGAGTGTTACTAGCTCTTGTATAAGCAGGCGCACAGATGTACATCCTACGCACACACACAGATACGAAATCCTAAACGCACGCACACAGATACCCACCTACTCCCGTGCACGTACACTACCCTACGCAGATGCATAACCATACGGTTACACGCAACCATATACATACACACAAGCCTACACGTACACACACACACCCTCAAATTACGGCCAATATTCTCTACACAATAATACCCACTTCACTGCTATTTTTTTGGCTTCGAGCTAAACCGGAGAAGTTGCATCATCAGTGTGCATACGCTCATCTTCACAGTACATAGAAGCTTATATCCGGTGGAATGCTATACTCTTCTCTTCACACGCAGCTTTCCCCTTCAAGCTTAACGAAAAATCCGCCTTCTTAAATAGGCAGAAAGAGTTCTCTTGCGCACACTGCATATCCAGAGCAGTCTACTCTTTAAGCTTTCCCTCGATAATAAAAGAGTAGAGTTTTCTGCTTTTAATTTGGCGATGTACGTGCACCCACCACACGCACACTGAGATTAGCACAGAGAAGCACACACAGAATCAAATAGAGAGAAAAAAACACATGTAGACTAACACAGAGAAACAGAGAGGTACACACATACCTGCACACGCACACACACCCACAAACGCGAAATATCAATGGTACAGTCAGGCTTGCAAATTGTAGCTGAGGGAACACTCACTTGGGATTGATGATGTTGTGTGTAGCTTATCCTTGAGCAGCTGATTCTATCAAACTGTGTGGGTATTGTGGAGGATGAATCATGCTTTAGTGGGAGAAAAACACTCTTTCAGGGTGTTGTGTATGTGTACACTCGCCACACATTTATAGGGGGTCTCTTCAGGGCTCATCAGCTGGTTTGTCTCCGATGTGCATGTTTACCGCCTCGGATATCACTGGTATAGTGGGATACCTGCAAAAAGTGTGTGTGCCTATGAGTATGTGTGTGTGGCTTTTCTTACTCTGCATGACGAGTTTCTCTTTTCTCAATGAGTGAAATATCCCCAGACATACGTAAAGAGTGGATATTGTGTGGTTGTATAGTAAGGCTTAAGCAACACCTTAGTATCCTTGAAGAGCCGCGCGCACACACGTACACACACCAACAACTCCACAAGAGCAACAGCAGCTTCGCACACCAACGCATGCAAATGCACCGTCGCCTGCACAAACTTTCACACATATCAAAACCTGAGCAACCAGCTGAACACACACCTCAACAACATATGCACTTCAACAGCACACGCAATTTAACGCACATCTCCACACACATCTCAACAATACAGACCTTAAAACACCCCAACATACCTCCGCGCACACTTCAACGCACGCCGACACCTCCATACACTACACACGCAAACTACACACATACACACACCTGCACACACACTGCACACACACTTCAACACACCTACGCGCACATTACACACACGCAAAAACCTACAAAACATCAAAGAAGGAGATTTTGAAGACTCTCTGCTATCAATAAAAAGCTTACTTCCCCAGCAGAGAGGTGAAGAAGCTATTGAAGATCATCCCAAAGCCTGAGAGGAGTACAGTCAGCATCATAACGTCTGTAACTGGGGATTCCTCGAGGTGGTTGAAGGGGAAAATTCGGAAGAATATCATCGTCGTAGCGTATTGGAACATTGAGAGGATTAGGGCCTGAAAATTGGGGGGGTGTTGGGGGTGCAGGAGGGTGTAATGGGGTGAAGAGGGGTGAAGAGGGGGGTGCATTTTGTGTGTGGAGGGTATATTTTGCATGTGGGGGAATGCTTTTGGAGATTTATGAGTATGATTTTGTGTGCATATTAACCTGGATATTATTGCTAGAGTGTGTGGGAAAGGCAGTATAAAAAGGCTTAGTTTTAGCAGAAATAACGTTATAATTGAAGAATTTTGATTATTTAAGATGTAGACGAAATAGATGAAGATGGAGATTGAAGAAAACAAACCTGCACACACACACATTCAGGCGTGGAGCATCACTAGAGTGTAAACAGCGATACGAAAAAACCAAAGGAAGGACATGAATCTACAGCCAGGGGTACTACGTGCATACACACACGAACTCATGCACAGACATAAAAGCAAACTACAGTTCTTAAAACCTCCCTGAAAAGCAGCCTGAACTCCATCTACCAACCCTCCAAATGAAAGAATCTTCAGAATGGTTGCCTGCAAGGCTACCACCCCACAAGCACCAAACCCCCCACAAAGCATTATGCAGATCCATGCATTCAACCTCCCACCAAACTTCCCAACAAACCCCCTACAATCACCTGCATAATATTATACCGAACAAAGTAAGGAACCTCGAAGATATTCTTTCTAACAAAAGCCATGTAAGTTCCAGAAAACACACCAAATGAGAGCATCGGAATGGAGGAATACACTGAGAGGGCGTAGTTGATGGGAGCTAAAAACCCCTTCGATTCAGGGAATTTGAGCATTATAGGCACCAAGAAACCCTAAGAAAAGAGTAGGAAGACAGAATTTGTGTGTGAGAAACTTTGGGGGGCTTGGGAAGTGTACATACACCCACTATTTCACTTTGGAGGGGAGAGAAGCCTCGAAAATTCAACTTTAAAGCGGTAATTGGAGGTGGCTGTACACCTCCCTGTGCGTGAGGAACTTGACAGAGAGGAATATTTCGTCATGAGATTGCTAGTGAACTTGAAAGTCTCAGAGTGTGTGGAAACTTTTTTTGATAGGTGGTGCGTGCCGACACACAAATATTTCACAGTAAAACAGTTGGAATACACCAAACACACTCCCCACACATACAGCATACCCCCTACACCCCCCACATACCCCGGAAACTTCTCGCACTGCAAACATACCCCACAAACTCCGCATACCGAACACGCCCCCTCTCACACCTCCCAAACCCCCCATTACCCACCCACATGCACCCCTCACACCCCCCACATACCCCAAAAACCTCGCACACCACAAACCCCCCAATTCACCCCACTAACCCCCCCCACACCCCTCACCTGCAAAGTATCGATCAAAGGCAAAACATATGAAAAAGCAGAAAGAAGCCGATGAAAGACTTGAGGACTTAAAGATTCTTCATTTTCCGCTTCATTCTCATTTGATGTTTCTGAGGTTTCCTCATCATCTTCAAGAGAAGCGTGAAGCCTAGAAAACTGCACTCTCCTTCTCCCCTTCCCCCAAACTCTGCTCTGAAGACTAGCAACCCCCTCAAAAGGATTCACCCCCCTTCTTACCCCCCAATTCCTTGCAGCCGACGAGGTGAAACCTCTTCGCCTCAGAAAATCAGCAGATTGAAGTGAAGAAGAGGGAGTGAAATGTAGAAACTGAAAAGTGTGAGCTGCAAACTTCTTTACATAGTCGGAAGAGGAGGTGTGTGTGTGAGAGCTGCTGGAGGGGGTGTCTTTGCAAGAGCTACCGAAGGGGGTGTGTGTGTGTGGTCTGCTCAATTTTCGGGAGTAAAGGATGGAATCTTCAAGCTGAAGAAATTTATGGGGGAGGTTTCCTCTCCATTGCTGATGGAGGAGATGAAGAAGGGGTTTATCTGATGAAATTTCACCAAAAAGTTGGGATTTTACACGCTTAGAAGCGGAAAATAAGGGTTTTCTGGGGGAATCTTCAGCTTTTGCGCAAAAATATCGTTTTTCTTGAATAAGACGATGAAAGGGGCTGTCAGTGTGTGATGGCTGCCAATGAGGGAGAAGGAAAGCTTGAAGATGCAACGGAAGAACGGGAAATTGACGTTTTTTGTAGGCGGAGAAACCGGCATCAGAGGTTGATGTGAAAAAGTCGAGTAAAAACCACAAAGAGAGGAGCATGTACAGTGGATTACGTACGTATGCGAATAATCTAAAAGAGGGAAGTGAGGCGCTACGTGGATGAGGCAAGTAAAACTTCTCCGCCATCTTCATCCTCTGCTTGGAGGAAATGTGTGGGAAAACTTACATTTCCCGATTATTTTGGGAGAAATTTCCGTGTATTTTGAGGGGAATTAGAAGAAGAGGAATGAAGAGGAAAAATTTGCTTTTTCAAGGAAATAAACAGAAGAAGCGGGAAAAAGAGGAGTAAAATTCCTTTCAATGGATAACATTAGAAGTGGGAGAATGAAGAGGAAAATTCCGTACGTTAGCAAAAATCCTCAAGAAGCTTGCTTTCTTACGGAAATTTCTTTATTTTTTTCGAGTGTGCATACGTTCTTTTCAAAGAAACTAGAGACATGAAGAATGAAAACGAGAAAAATAAAAGAGAAAGGCTGAAAAAGCGAAAAATTGGACGTGAAAAGGACGGGATTTAGGGGAAAATGGGAGGCATCAATGCAAATTACTAATCTTAACGATTGAAGAGTAGGAACTCAGCGAACTTTACCGGCTGAAAAGCTTCCTCAACGAAGAAGATGCTGTCGCTATTTTTTGGTGGCGGTTCTGCGCGAAAATCCACGAAAAGTATCCTGCTTATCTAATGAGGTTATTCTGTAGTGGAGTGTAGGTGTGTGCATTTGCGTGTGTATGTGTATTTGCGTGTGCGTGAGTGGGTATGTGTGTGTGCGTGCGTGAGTGGGTGTGTGTGTGTGCGTGCGTGAGTTGGTGTGTGTGTGTGCGTGCGTGAGTTGGTGTGTGTGTGTGCGTGCGTGAGTTGGTGTGTGTGTGTGCGTATGCGTGGTTTGTGGAACAAATCGTGGTATTTGGGCTCCGCAGCGTGCCAAGTGGGCGCTAGGCCCGGCCCTACCTACTGTAGAGCTGTCATCACCGATTTATGCTATATATGAGCTTCCAGGTAGCTACAGTGGAATGCTAACCCT
>JADHZB010000209.1:0-10596 GCA_015657535.1 Nephromyces sp. MM_2019 | reverse complement strand
ACTCACTTCCTATTCATCTTTGAACTCTACCTAATCGGTTTATTCATGCAATTTGTCTGGTGGTAAAGCGCGGCGTATTTTAAGCAAAAGTTGATCGTAGCATAAGTATGTTCGTATGTAAAGGGAAGTTGACGGTTCATTTACCTATGAACCATAAACTGTGTATTGACTGGAATACGGGTGTGGATATGTCTTAACGTGCTGTGCATGATATTCAAGATACTTGCTGAAGTTCCTGAAAATTTCCATATGCCTTCACCTGTGATACATATGCTCTCTCTAAGCTTCTAGAGAAGAGAATATACTGTGTAATAAGCCGCTACTGCAAAGATTCGTCTTAGATATCAGAATATACACTGGATTATGGTTTCTACTAGCGATTGCAACACCTGCATACAAAGTATCTGTGTGTTAGAATCATTTCATTTGTAGCGTTAGAGCCGCTACTTTGATGATCCACTGATGTTTCTTTGCGTGTTTTTCCGTATTATTTCTTGTGTTTTCGATGCTGATAAAGTAGGTTGGTGCTCAATATTTGAATTTGCTATTTAAATTAACCTTATTATATACTAAAGTTATTTCAATATTTATTAGCAGCTTTCTACATACTCCTTGAAAGGCCTTTTCAAGGGGGGTTTTGCTGTGTCGAACTTTATTGCCTTTTCTGCAATGGCTCTCAAGAAGATGAGAGACGTTTTGAAATGGTTGAAATTTTCCATAAATTCATCCTCAGTTTTCTGTTCAGTCATTCTATCAAGTGGTGAAATCTCTATCTGCTAAGTGACTTTTGTGTTGTGTGTTTTTTTTTTTGTTATTTAATTGAGACGCCCCTTTTCTTTGTTGCGCAATTGCTGATTGTTAATAAGGATTTTATTTTTTAGTAACCGAGCAAAAAATTTTGATCTTCACAAATATCGTTTTGGCGATTTACCTTTCAATAAGCTTGGTTATACTATATTTTGGCGGCTTGCACACTGGATATTATATAGTAATTAGTATAGCTTCTGCTTTCAGTCTTGTAACTTCGATTTTGCGCTTATTTAACATGATTTTAATGTTTTATAAATTTTTGCGTATATTTTTCTGTTTTTGACAGCATGCTACGTTTCTTCATCTTGTACTAATAATGTAATTAAGGCAAAAGGGCTTGAGTGAGGGTTTTAAAGAGGCCACAAACTATAATTTCAGTTTCTATATATTATTATCAAAAAATGTTCTGCTAAATATTATGATTGCGTAGTATACTTTTGCATCTAGTTTTTCATAAGCTCGTTGGTAGTTTTACAGGTTCTGCGGGCCATACTACTTTAAGCGCTTATAATGCTCTCCATGTTATTTTTGCATGTACTGAAGACCTTTTCTTCCCACCGTTTATGGTAATGGCTTGCTATAAAGCTGAAAAGAAACGGCTGCATCTTTTACGCTTTGTGGTAACGCAAAATGTGTAACACTTGGAATGCTTAGATAAGACGTGGATGCTTCACAGTCACTTTTCCCCTGATGCTACGCTAGGGCTGTGGGTGTAATCAGAGCTGTGATATATTAGGAATATATATATTCATTTTTTTAACTTTGAGATTGTGTGATTTTTTTGCGCCATTTATAACCTCAAAAGTGTAGTGCGACGCCGCAGCGGAAAACTTTGTTCGTGCTACGGGACTATTCAACTTTTATTTGTGCGCAAAATGTTTTTCCGACCTGCTTCCGTGAAAGCTGACGTTCCTCCTAATCGAAATTAAGGCCCATGTCATGCGCGAATATATATGCATGTACTGACCTGCAGCGGCCGCTAATGCTTAAGATGCTTTACTTGCCTAATTTTTCCTCACTAGAAAATTCTTTATCAATTTTTAGCATCTTAAAATCATTTCTCTGGAAGATTTACTGGCTAACGTGATTTCGCAGGTGTATTTAACCTTTTTAGAAGGGTATTTTGTAGCTCTTTTATAGGCTGAGGTAGTACAATAGCATGACGTTTAATGTTAGCTTGCCAACTCTTTTACACTTGTCAATTTTATTAATTCTGTTGAAGTGATTGCATATGTTTGATGTGGCGGAGGTAGTTTTAACAGCCGTTTTCAATCCAAATTACTATTTCAAAGCTTTGGAATCTTGCTTGCCTGCATACAGAGCGGGCCGTGGCGCCGTAGTTTTTATGTGTAGTACTTTTAAAAAACATTTAGGTTTTACCCATGATGGAATTACTGGATCTGGTTAACCTTTTAAACTTCGTGAGGCTGCTTTTGTTCTCCTTTTTTGTTTACTGATAAGACTATATATTAGTGAAGAATGGTTATAAGTTCACCTATTTTTATATTAAGGAAAGACGCTAGATATATATTTCACTCGTTTCTAATACGACCGCACAGAGGCATTCTATGATTGCTTCTTTTGCATACATTTGAAGCTGCCTGGATTGCATGTAATCATTCGAGTTGTAGACAAACTTGAATTGTGGAGATTCTTTCTATTCTGTACTGGATTATTAAATTGGCTTTGAGTATTCTGAAAAAATTACTTCAGTTTTCTTAGCTTTACGTTTGACTAAAGTGTCATAACCACTAGTGTCCCAAAGTGTCCCAGAATATCCGAAAGAATATGAGCCCTTTTTCTATTTTACCGGTGATGCAGCAGCATATATCTTTTTTCGGGAGGAAATATGCTTAATCATATGTTATTACTGTTTTGGTGGTTTCAATGTACTCAACTTTATTGCCGTGCAATATCACATGAGCTAATCCTCTCTTGGAATACTGATTTTTGCTTCTGTATGTATTTTTTTGCAGTTTAGTTTTCTGGCTTTTAGTAGTAGTGACAACTAGTATCACTTAGTACTGGTAGACTATCATCGCGCTATGTGTCGTATATCCCAAATGCTACAGTGAATTGAAGACCTCGTTTTCCCGTAGGTTGAATTTCACTTGTCTGCTTACAAACATTAGTATCGCCACGACTGTAACAAGTTGGAGCCTCTATTCACAACACAGGTTCATTTATGCCTCTTTTCTTGTTCTTATCTGGCGAATTTTAGTAACGCCTCTTTGATGATTGGCTACAGTGTGTATGCAAGGCTCATATGAGGACAGCAATTTACATCTGTATTTTCCTTCGTGTGCAGGTTTTTCTGGGTGCGATTTCATGCTTACCTCACTGCTAAACACTTGCGAAAAGTTTCACATGACACTTTTAGGTGATTTTACTATCGCCTTTACTCTATTTAAAAAAAACTTTGGGTCATCTTCCTAGCTAAAAGTGACACGGCTTAGTGTGAATATTCTTGCTGGCACGTTATTATAACTGCATGACTGCGGCGATGGTTCGGTATTACTATAGAAGCGTTGTGCGAAAATAGATTATCTTTATGATGAAGCAGGCTTGTGCACGTAACGTTAGGATTTAGGGACTGCTAAGATTGGGGACTTCAGTACTTGCCACACCAGGTACTAGTTTGTACGCATGGAGTGTTTTCGTGCCATGATCTTATGAGGGTTGTAGCGTTAATATTTTATGACGCATTTTTCCAACACATTGGCAGCCCTCGCACCATTGCACTCAATTCGGGTCTTTTGAACTCTCTAATCTTTTTGGCTTAGTTTGTTATGTGGACGCCACGAGAAACAGCTTCACGGGTCAAGCGAAGCACTAACTAGGGAAAAGTGAGTCGTTATGCAATGCTAGTCGGGCTTTAGCTTGTCTTTGCAATGCATATATATTGCGAGATTACTTCTTGCCAGAAATCACTGTTTTTGCTAGGACTGCAACTTCACCTGGTAGGCATACGCTGGAGGTATAGTGCGTGCTCGTTAGCCTAGCGTCGTTATTCCTTGGGCGTAGTAGCCTCCCTTCTTACCATGGAGGAAGATTAGCCTTTTCCACAGTCGCATTTGATTTAAAAAGACTGGGGCATATATAGTCATCAAAAGCTCACTGGGAATCGCATTACCACAGCCTCAGTTAATCTATTAGTCTAAAGCGACATCAATAAACTGTGAAAGTCTTTTTTAGCTATTTTTTTGACCCTCTTGCTGTGATGGGCTATTTTTTCTCTGGCATGGGCGCGGATTGTAGCTACTTTATAGTTCTGTAGGTATGAGGAACCCTCTAAAAGAGACTGATGTCTTCTTCGTATAAGGGCTTCAGGAAAATCTCGAACTTAGAGCGATAGTTCACCGTATTAGATGTACACTGGAAAGGGTCTTTTTGTAGTTAAGCACGATTGTGGTGGGTAGAATTCTGCCTTCAGGGTATGCGATACGATGACGAGCTCCATAGCATCCAAGCCATCATGCAACCTTAAGTGGAATGGGCAAGTTGAAGCATATGAATTACTTGCTCTTTCGAGAAGTCCGGTAAACCCAACGGGATATGCACTTGCAATAAATTGAATATATCTATCATCTAAAAAGCAAGTAGTCTGCATCAGCCTATTACGTCTTTTCGAAGCTGATCCAAATTCACCTGCATGAACGAGTCATTAGACATGAGCACAGAATGATTCGTTACTATTCAAATCATGTAATGCCTAAATTTGTGCATCGCCCAAAGCTTCTAGCGCGAGAGTAGATTGATCTAAGCTGCTGCGGATTGCAGTGGGAAACGTCTTTTACACTCAAAAATAGCTCTACTTTTCCTCCTTTTCGGCACTCCTCTGTGAATGAGTCCGACAGCATGCACTATGCAATGATGCCCCGCAACTGGGGAAAAGAATAGGTAACTTTGGGCCTATGCTAAGCATCGGCTTCAAGGAAGAGCAGCAGTTTATGATGTTGGACGGCTGTTTCTCTTTGGAATATTTGGCTTCTTGGGCCACGCTTTGTCTCTGGATTTTATAAAAAGTTTTTAGGAAGTCTTGAAACTTTTTTTCCATTGTAGGACAAAGATAATGGCACAGGATAAAGTATACGAATGAGCCATTCACCTTGACACTGGCATAAGTAGTTCCTGAGTAGGTACTGACTCGTTGGGGTTGGCGGAACACTAGATTTTCAACGGGTTAGTACACGACGGCGCGCACATCAAGACGTTAAGTAGCAATTGCAGCACAGATTGATAGTTTGATTCGCTTTGCTTAATCAGCTAGGGAATGTAATTGGGTTTAAGTAGTAAGTCACAATGGTATTTAGCTTGGTATTAACCAGACATTGATTGCAAAGTAAATGGATTGAACAAGTAGATTTTCACTGCATGCCAAAGGCAAGTTATTCTTAAAGAAAACATCTCTGCAGAAATGAGAGCCAATCTGACTGTGTGAATCTGAAGAAGCCTTTTAGCTAAGCGCTTTGCGATTATATTTTTGCATTCCGGATTGTTATATGACAGGTTTGACTACCCGTATGATAGAGATTGCATGCGAAAAATCAGCATATCCCGAAAATTCTTTCGCTTATAAAATCCGTCCAACGAGTATCTAGAGGCCGAAGATACTAAAATAGACTGCGTAGAACCGATTCTCCCTATGAACAAAGCCTAGAAGTTGCTGTCTTTTCCCCCTTTTTTAAAACAGATGATCGTACATGCAACGAATTTCTGGGCACGCTTGCAACCGTCTTCTGGCCGTGGCAGGGTCATTCCTACTCGCCTATATGGTCATGTTACATCACTCGCCACTCTTTTTTGTGTCGAAGAAAATTTCTCTCTTCTTCTATTTAGAAGCGGAACACATTATCAAAACGACTGATCAGGAATCATTTCTAGCAAATTGTAATAAGTATTTTGTCGGATTATGCAAAAAATATGCTTTTCTGCGTTAACTTCACTTTTATTTAGGAAGCGGTTAGTACGTTACAAAACGATGACAGCAGCTAAGGATTATCCAGTATTTACCCCTGAACCTTCGAAGGCACGGTTTGATGAACCTACAAACTTAGCTCCTCCATCAGTTGATGACCCCATAATCCAGTACATTGTCCTTCGAAGGGACTTGCTGAGCGTAGAAAAATGGCCCCTTGGGGCCCTTATTGCTCAAGCTTGTCATGCAAGGTGGGGAGGACACGAAAAAAAAGGGGAGGCAGCGGAAAGTCATGGGTAATTATGAGGACAGAAAAACTAATTGGATGATTTGCATAAGAATTTCATAGTCAGAAAAGTGGTTTTTTGTGGCTGAACAGGCTGACGGCAGGGCTGGGGAAGTGGATTTGAGCACAAGAATAAAACTCACGTCATTAAATGCAATTGCTCACTACTCTCTCTTTGTCGAACCAGCTTCGAATACACCAAAGCCCTAATTTTTTTTGTAGTTTCAGCTCTTTTACAACAAGTTTCTTACATTTTGTAGCTTTGGGACAATTTTTTTTGTTGCAGAACCTGGGAAGGAAGTAATTGAATAGTACGAAATACCACCTTGCGAGGGTTATTTCAAAATTGCATGGCAGCGAAAAGTCTAGATGAGATCCAAGGGCTTATAGCGGCTTTGTTTTAGCACCGTGGCGGTATAAATAATCTTCTTTGATTTATCTTTCCCATAATGAGTCTCCGCGCCACAATCCTTTAGCTGTTGCCTTGGGTTTCTTGTTTTATCAATAGGCGGAATCGATTAATGAGCAAGTCTTTTCGTAGAAATACTGCATTCTTAGGGAGTATGAGTAAAATACAAGTGACTAGGAATTTATATTAAGGAGGGACTATAATTAGAACCAATTAAAGCGTTTATCATCATAAAATACCTTAATAAACCTTTAGTTTGTGGATATATTTTTTTCGCATTGCTCATATATAGGTGTTAGGAGCACAGCCATATACGCCTTGGATGAATAGAGAGCAAGTTCATCCTTGCGAGGCTTCATGTGAAAGGGGGCTTATTTCAAATTGCTTGCATCTTTTTATCTACTGAATTACATCCGCAAAAACAGGCGTGATATTTTGAGTTTTTTGGAAAATGAAATTGAAAATTTTCATGCGTGCGTTAGGCTTTATATCGATTACCTACCAGCATGTTCGTACACATTTTGCTCCAATACTAATGAGTAAATGAGGCATTATCTGCAAAAGGTAAGGTAACTACCACAAGGCATTCCTTTATGCTATCCAAGCTGTCAAAACTTTTTGGAAAAACTGCAAAAGCTGTGCCTTGTGTGTGCAGTTTAGCGGCGGTAGTAACCAATAAGAGCGACCACTTGGTTCAAGGCTACATCCATGACTTGGATAGAATGCGGAAGGTTGTGCTGGAGGTTCCTGATATAAATGGGCTGACAAGATTGTCTGAAAAGCTTGAAAGAGAAAATATTTTGCACAAATTATGGATTGAACAGCCAGAAAATATTCCAACTTGCATCGCTTCTAAGCCTATAAGGAAAGGTCAAATAGGCAATGTTTTTCGTGGCTTGAAGCTGTTCAAATAAGGTGTGCTCAATTTTGAGCGCTACACGGTTGACTTCGTAAACTGCTTCATACATGCTGAAGGCTTAGATAAATCCTTTTTGTATTCATATCTTAAGGCAGATATGTCTACGGCATGCAAGCTAATCCCAGTGACGCAGAGTCCCCCCAAGGTTATTCATCTGCACCTGGAACTCATCCTGTTGAGGCTTTATTTAAGAGCACCTATAAGTGGAGCCCAAAAGCCTTAAGTAGAGATTTTCCGGTATCAAAGGAAATTTTATACGTATATGTGCATATGATAATATTCCGTAAAGTTAACTCCATATTTTTCTGCTGAAAAAAGCTATTTTTCATCGCAGCAAGCACCTAGTAAACCTGCCCAAATATTTTTGTTTTGTTTGCCGGCTGATGGAAAAACCTTACGCGCTAGTACCAATTGATGCATTTTCTCTTTCATCTGCGAGCTTCGAACCTGACCCCCAACTTGCATCGAGTTAATTGCTTACTGCACTCCATGTGTGCCATTATTTACTAGCCTGCATATAAGCAATGAAACCACGGCCACCAACATCCTCATTAGCCGTATTTCTAGAGCATTTTTTTCTAATCAAGAACATATGCACTTAATCAAACCAGCAATGTACTTCAGTGTATGCATAGAAGCATCTGCATATCTAACAAGGACAGCACCTAGTGCTAACTTTTTGCAGATTATCACCAAGTAGAAGTAGCCTGCCAATCCACGTTGGTCAAATTTTGATCCTTTCTGGAGGGTAATTCACGCGTCTATGAGTCCCGTTCCGCTGGATATTTCTGGGAGCTCCGCTGTAAAACCTTTGCCCATTGGCACCACTGCATCATATCGTAGTCGCTAGAAGATTCGACGGATTTGCAAAACACTAAAACACTGCAAAATACATTGCGAGTTTCGTAATAACATCACGAAGACCACATGAGCTGACCAGTTGATTCACACACAACGCGCACGCAGGTACCAGCACATTTATCCCAGGCATTTGAAGACAAATCCCGAACACGTCAAATAAACACACACGCTA
Source organism: Nephromyces sp. MM_2019 (assembly GCA_015657535.1). Classification (NCBI taxonomy): domain Eukaryota; phylum Apicomplexa; class Aconoidasida; order Nephromycida; genus Nephromyces; species Nephromyces sp. MM_2019. The sequence goes on along the minus strand of JADHZB010000209.1, from coordinate 2,221 downwards.
GTACCAATACTCGGATGTGCTCAAAAAGTGAAGAAATAGGCCTGCTGAAAGCATCGGGATAAATCGGCAGCTGGAGACCAAAGGCACTTAGCTTTGAACATTACATGTTACAAGATGTGCCGGTGGCTACATATATCACTGTTTAGACAGGAATCCTCTTTGTAATAGAACATCTGTCTACAAACCACACAATCGCCGCACACACGTATGTAATATTCCGGCTATTACATACGTGTGCGGTAATATTTCACAACAAAATATTCTTATTGCAGGAAGTTTTTTTAGGTTAGTTTATGATTTTCCTATTTCTGTGGCCCAGAAACATTCAGTTCTAAGCTTTTTCTTCTTATTACCAATTTCAGCATAAGCATAATAATGTCCTGTAAAATATAGTGATTCTCCAACGTCTTGCATCGCTAAGCGATATCTGGTCTACTGCAGAAATTATTCATGCCGAAGACCATATGAGGCACTTCACCTCTTACTAGATAGGAACCCCAAGATAATCTATCGATGCACACACGTAGAAAACTGCGCACAAAAAAAACATAAGCACATAGGAACGTAACTACACATACACATAATCACACACGCACCTGACCACAAACACATAGCCACACACGCACATAACGACACACCCACATAACCACACACCAGTACATAACGACACACCCACATAACCACACACCAGAACATAGCTGCCCACCCAAATAACCACACACCAGAACATAGCTGCACACTCACATAACCACCCACACACACACCAAAAAGGCGTCTTTCAGATTAGCGTATTGAGCCCTTATTTGATTGCCACGCTGTTAATTCTCACAAGGCTGGATTTTCACTCTTTTGCGATCATTGTAATATTCTTCAGGATAGTCTTCCGGCTTAATTTGTTGTGCATTTCCGTATTCTGCTGTAATTCGATGAGGAGGAAGATCTGAGCTACAGGATGTCTCTGCGATATTCGTATTCGCAAAGCTTCCTGTGCTTGCATCAGAAACTGTATTAGAAAATTAAGCATTTAGGAAACAGAGGCTTTTATCACTTTGCAGGTGTAAAGCGGTATAAAACATAAAAATATCAGTGTATTTTCAACGGGCTTTCATTGAATAGCGTTAAAAATAAGGCTTCTTATAGCTTCACTTAATATCTTCTTCAGTAGGGGTGATGGAAGCATATGCTAGTACCACCCACACACACACAAGACTAGAGTTTTATAGGCGATAAAATGCTCGCATACACTGCGAAAGAAAATAAGCCATAACAAATGTTTTCAATGATTCACAAAATGTTGCTGCTGCTGATTCGCTTGAAGGCCTGCAGCTCAAAATAGCTTTAAAGGCAAGCTAACGATTTCAAACAACAAATTACTACTACACACACAGACACACATAATTACCTCTTATTTCTCGAAGAGTTATATGGTAAGAATCATCTTCAGGAATGGGCTGATAATCTGCAGGAAAGAAGATGCATTGAATAGTACGAGAATCCTATACTCCACACAAAATTATGCAAAACTTAAGGAATCATACCAACTAGAAGCAGTAGAATGAAAAACCTAGTAATCAAGGCAGAAAATGAGGGCCAACCTATACACACAGCTCTCATTGAGTAGATAATGAGATCATGGCAACTCACACACAACTCTCATTAAGTGGATGATGAGATGACGATAACTCACACAGAACTCTCATAAAATGAGTAGACGGGTAGACATACACGTTATAGCAAATTTTCACAACCTGAAAATGCAAGCTTCCATATAAGATGACGTTCCACCATCACAGGAATAGGCTGCCAAGTAGCTTCGTCCAGATAGCAGGTTATCTTAAGCTCATTCCCTCTCTTTGGCAAGAACTTCACAGTTATACTGCAGCAAAGTTTTTTGATTAACATTTAGGAGGCAACTCAGGTGCTAACTTTGTGTGCAGAATGAAAACAGCGTGCGCATGAGCTTGGCTTGTAATGCTTACGAGCTTGTCTTTCTTGGTGTGTGTTTGCGTGACTTGGTGTGTGTTTGTTCGTCTTGGTGTGTTTGTTCGTCTTGGTGTGTTTGCGTGACTTGGTGTGTGTTTGTTCGTCTTGGTGTGTGTTTGCGTGTCTTGGTGTGTGTTTGTTCGTCTTGGTGTGTTTGTTCGTCTTGGTGTGTGTTTGCGTGTCTTGGTGTGTGTTTGTTCGTCTTGGTGTGTTTGTTCGTCTTGGTGTGTGTTTGTTC
>JADHZB010000208.1:0-19378 GCA_015657535.1 Nephromyces sp. MM_2019 | reverse complement strand
GAAGAGGAAGAAGAGGAAGAAGAGGAAGAAGAGGAAGAAGAGGAAGAAGAGGAAGAAGAGGAAGAAGAGGAAGAAGAGGAAGAAGAGGAAGAAGTCACTAAATCAAGCAGAAAAAACTAATTACAAACAGAAGAAAATAAATAAAGAGGGAAATCAAAAAAATGCATATCAGATCAGACTTTCAAACTCAAAATGACTGCAAGAAGCCATCACACACACCAACCCACACAAACACCAACCCATAAACCCACACCCACACACCCACAAAAGCTACATTCTAACGTATACCTTAAGGGTAAACAAGAGAAGAACTACTTCGATGCTAAAAGATCCGCGATCCACATAATCTCCAAGAAACAAATATCTGATAAAATAACACACATTTTTATATGAGGGAAGGACAGTACATACACCTGCCGTTAACGGACTTCAAAGCATCTACAAGCAGGAAGAAACATGCAAAGGCAAAGGGTTTCACTTACTGAGTTTTCTCAGGGCTATCGCCAATATCCAAGAGCTTTAGCAAATCGTAGTACTGACCGTGTATATCTCCAACAACTATAAGGAAGTGAGTGTACATACAGTCTCCTCAAAAAAATGTGTTTTTTTTTTTGTGTGTTTTTGTGTGTTTTTGTATCTTTTTGTGTCTTTTTGTGTGTTTTTGTGTGTTTTTGTGTGTATCTTTATGTATAATATGCCAAGAAGCTGGAAGGCATTATAAAAATACAGTTTTACACTCTGCTTGGCGATTAGAAATTCTAGTCGTCTTTCAGCATGACAGTGTGCAGCAAAAAGCAGCAGCTACACGCATACACAGATGGGTGCGTTAGGGTGGAGATATGAGCAGGCCAAGTTGTGCTGGGGAATCACGCTCGCGTATTCGGGAATTACGCACACATGCAAAAATGCATTCTTAAAAGTAACACACACATCCACACGTACCAACCATGGTAAGAGACGACGCAAACAGAAACACGTGCTAGAGGTTCATGTACACACCCAAACCCTACTAAACCAGGCATACAGCCACGCACCCACACACCTACACACACACCACTAAAACCCACCCAAATCCACCCAAACCTACCCATACATTACTACACTCCACAAACACCCACACACCATAAAACTGCGCACACAACCACACACCCACACACACCTCTCACTACAGAAGCAAACACACAAAACTCACCAGTAATAGGATCTTGCAGCCTTAATAAGTTGGGTTCTTCCTTCATTATGGCAATCGTTCTCTGCGTAAGATCTAGGCAGTCCTCCTTTCTAAGTTTGCCTTCATGCATAAGATGAACTTTGAGATTCTTCCAATCTGGTGGCTCGCTTAAGCCATTAGGATAGAGTAGCTCAAAGCTTAAAGGCTGCAGCAGATCGAAACACGAAAAACATCTTCAAAGGCAAAGCTTTAGAGTGTTTTCAAAGTTAGAATAGCCTATACTTCAGTGTATGTACACTCTAGAGAGCTCAGAAAATAGCTTCTGGGCCATAAATTGAGGAATCCTATAGGTAAGCACAGGATATTCGGCAAACTACAGAGTGTGTGCGTGAAGTGTGGGAAGCTCACGCAACATGTGCAAACCTCTATTACCACGCAAACTTCTAAAACACGTACTGAGTGTGCAAACTAAGACAAGCTTACAGCAGTGTCCATACACCTCTACTTCCACATAAACCGACCTTAGCAGGTGGAGCAATAACGGAGGTAACCTTTCGATCATTTAGGGGGTCTGATAGACTCTCCATTATAGCAGAAGATATTAGAGTATCTTTTTAAATATAAAATCTGAGGCTTAAAAACTGAAGGAGCTAATAGCTCTATTGAGGGAAGGTTAATGCTGAACTACGCCTGAAAAGCCCTCAAAAATGATAGGTTTAGGCACACACTGAAATGCACACACACACGAATCTCACCCCTACACTAACACTTCCATGTCGTCCCCCCTAAACCTCTTAATCTGTTATCTAATGAATGAGTTGAGCACACATACACAGACACACACACAAGAATCCCACATCACTGAACTAACACCTCCATGCAGTCTACCCCAAACCTCTTAATCTGTTCTTCAATATCTTTAACAAATCCTGTTGGAAGCATCCTCAGTGTGAAGCGGTGGAATTGAAGGGCTTCTTAATGTCAGAAAAGAAAATCAACATCCTCTGCACACACACATCCACAGAATGGCAGGCAGATATGTGAAGAATGTCTTTCTCACAGGGAATTATACCCTTATGGGTGTGTGTGCGCGTATTTTAGAAACAGTGTATTTTGTGGAACGCATAAAAAAAAGTGTATTTTAGAGTGTGTGTCTGTGAATGATTGAGCACAGTTTGCGTGTTTCAATGGGAAAGCATACAAACATGTACTTCAGAATGTGTGCACGAGTTCATGACTCAACAAAATCTTTGTGTTCAGTCATTAGCAGTGTGCCTCAGAACATGTTTATATTTGTGTGTTGCTGTTTGTTGTGAAGCCTTTTTCTGGCCATCGAAGTAGCAGTAAGCATTTTAAAAACGAAAAAATCGTGATCAGATGAAAACTGGAAGCAATCTATCCCTCTTGCTGAGCAAAAATCGCCTCTTCAGGCAAAAAATAAAACTTAAAACCAGTTTTGTGATGCCATAATCATAAGAAGATTCAAACTCGGTGGCATCAAATTGGTTTATTAAATAATATACATATTTAGGCACAAGAATTACAGAGTTTCACCACTATGCAAAGCATTTCCCATCAAAGGAATTCTCAAATTCAAACTGACAGCAGGGAAATTTTTGCGGCTTATTCGCCAAACAAGAATTTCTACCAAAATAAATCGTGCAACGAAGGATACTTCAGTTTGGCTACAGCACAAAGTTTCTTTTTTCTTCTAATTGAAGAAAAGGCAGAATGTTCCATGAAGGACGATTTCCCGCAACAAAGGATCGGCCAATTTCACATGTAAAAAAGCCAATTAAACTATTCCCCTAATTTCTATATCCTTCAATCTTTCTTAGCGGAAATTTGCATTTTTAATGCCATTACCTCCTGCTTTGGGGGAGGTCCACTTCAATTTACGACTTCCTCGCAATACCTCCTTGATGAACCCTACTACTTCTTCCTCAAAACACCACAAATCGATGGTATCCCCTTATGACAAGATCCCGCGGCTTACAACGACATATCAAAGATAAATCATCCCAGAAAGTGAAACCTACAAGTCTCATACGAGGAGTAATACCCCATAATAACAAGAGATGTTCTATTAATAGCCGGAAGAAGGAAATCAATGAGACGGCAGTGAGGACCGCTGCAAACTTCTGAAGCGGATTAAGCACGCCTGAAATCGCGGGTTTAGCCAAAGAATTCACTTTGATGATACATTTTCAGGTTTTTCTCATAAAGTAAGATTAAAGTAGAAGAATTCTAAACTAGGCAAGGAAGAAGGAAAACTAGAACTATGATGGAAAAAATAAATAGTTTTTACGTTTTACTCCGGTAAGCATGTACATAGAGGGGTGTATGTAAACTCACCGTAAAACAAAGGGAAGGATACACATTTTAGAAAGCGCACATACGCATGTCTGCAGAGATAAAGACTAGCATACGTATATATCCATACATTTTATCCTCATTTAATCATGCAAGTATACGATGGTACGAGCGCTGTATAAGCACTCAACGGTGCGAAGACAGAGTTTTTCAGGAAGATTTTTGAGTTCGTTATAAAAAAATCCGCAAAGAAGAACATTGAGAATCAACAAGGTACTTGCGGAAAACGCGTAGGTTTATAAAAAAAATGTATCGGGAAATAGCATAGCACCTAACCCACGAGGAAAAAGGCTTACTCTAATTAATGCCAGTGTAGCGGGAGTCATTTGCTGGTCGGTATCTGGCACCATTTGATGCGGTGCTAAATTTTGGGGGCTGGCGTGCAATTTTGTGTGATACAATTGATGGTGCACTTGTGTGTGCGGCGGTAGTGTGTGCAGCAGCGCGCAAGTATTGCGCGGAAACATTGGAGCAGTGTGGCAGGTTTTGACGTGGCATTACCCAAGGAGGAAATCTGTGTGTTGTTAACCAGTTGGTTGTTAGCTAGTGGGTTGCAAGTGGCCAACATATCGGAAAAATAACGTGTAGTAGTAGAGGGGAGATGTTGGAACACCCAAAGAAGTAGGGAATGCGGTATAGTGACAGTTTATGAGTTTGCAGGTCAGTGTGTGTGTGTGTGCGTACTTTCAGTGATGGAATGAGGGGCAAGAGAGAGGAGGAAGTGGAGCATTCTGAGAGGTAGGGAATGTGGTTTAGTGTGACAGTCTATGAGGTTGTAGATGATTGTGTATTTTTTTTTACTGATATGATGAGACTGTAGTGCACCAGGAGACAGGAGATGAGTAAATCCAGTATGTGTTATCCCATGCATTTTAGCTTCTTTCAGATGATATATTTTTCGCTTTTTTGCACACACGCATCGTACCCCAAGATTAGCTGAAAATGAATATAAGCTTGCAATACCTTTGAGGTATGCAGTGCAAAAGAATGGCTTTTTTGAGGGTAGAGTTTTTTTACCTGTGTCTTTATAACTTTGCTGGTATATGTGTTCTTCTCAGAGGGTTCCTAGGTGTGTTTTTGTGTCCTACTAAACGCGCACACAATGTTTGGTAGCTCTTTTTTGTACTTTAACTGATTCTGGTCAGTAATTTGACTAGCTCTGGTTAGTACTTTTACTGGCTCTGGTTACTAGTTTTACTCTGAATTTAACATGCTAATGCTGCTGGTTATGAATATAAATAGCGGTATTTCGGTATAATGTGTATTATACCCTGCGCCGATATGTACTTCAATTAAGAGCCCGAAATACTCGTACTTTCCTGTTGGCTAGCGTGCGATGGTGTGGATTCCCACGTTTTGATAAGAGTACGTGGATTTACACGGCTAAGCGTATTCGTTGTATTTATGCCGAATCTCATGTGCTGGTATATCGGTACATGTAAGGTGATGGATGGAATAGCTCGTTTAAGAAATCACAAGAGGGGAGTAAGCAAACCAGCGTTCCTTACGGGCTAGTCTATTTGCTTGAATAATTCCCATGGGCATATTGTGTTGAATGCAGGAAGGAGCTATTCGTGCCTACCTTTACTCGACAAAACAGTTAATATGCGGTACCTTGTTTGTTTTTGTGTACATATGGCTTCATATAAGTTTTTTTGTGACCCTGCGATTGCTTCGCGGTATGCGTACCTGTGTGTAAACGCATGTCTACGTATTTTACGGTTCACACTTGAGTTGCCTATAAATTTTGGCCCTTAACTTGTTTAGCTACTGAAAAAACTAGCTTTAGTGTTTAGACCATGATTTTTACTACCCTCAGCTTTCTTGTACAAAAGAAACATACAACATTGAGAAGCTAAGCATACGTTTTTTGATACATTACTATGGTTTGTAACGATTATGCAGTATTTTTTATTTTATTCTGTCTTTTTGTTCATGCACAGTAATATATACATGCAATAAAGAAGTTTTCATGAGTCAATGGTTCAGCTGCAGGAGCTTTGTGATTTTTTCTGGTAGCTTGTTACAAGGGCGATAAGCTCATGCCACAGCTTCTTAAGGAAAGTCGCATGCAACGAAACAAAAAGCTTCCCTTTAACGGGTAATTTTAAAAATTGGTTTTTCCTTTTTAGTTTTCTCTTTAGAAACATAATTTTCATAGAAATTATAGTGTCACATAAATATTGCTTGTTCCTGTATATTCATTTTTTTTAATTCGCCAACGAAAGGTGCACAGACGCCCGATTCCCTAACTTTAAATCAACAAAATTATATCAAAACAATTCGTTGCCTGCTTTTAAACGAAAAAATAAGTCTACGGCATAAATTCACTGCAATTTCATAAAAGATACTTGCATTTTTGCGCTTAAAAGACATCAAAAACCGTATTATAAGCTGTTTTCCAAAATTTTGTAATTCCTTTTTGCTCCAATTTAGGGGCTTGACAGTGTAGTACCGTGAATATAGGCAGGAACGATACAAATTGAGATACTAGAGATATATCTCCTATAAAACTCGTTGATAATCCTTGGTTCCCTCAAATATAGCTTTTTAACTCTATAGAAATACTCCCTTAATTCACGACATTGAATTAAAACCGTAAAAACATGCAAAATTATGGCATTTCGGTTGAGCTTTTTTAGAACCAGTACATGGGAAGCCGTATTGTCGGGAGAGCCTTCACTTTCTTGAAACGATGCCTGTGCATCAGCTTTTGGTGCTTGAGGCAAAAACCTGATCACACATAGCGACTTGAAGCCAAAAATTGTTGCTGGCCGAATGGAAAATCTAGTGTGCATACGCAACAGCATCGAAATTTTCTTATTTTCTCGCTTATTTCCTCATGACTTGTGCCGCTTTATAGGTGGCTGACCGTCCTCAGGATACTCGTCACAGAAAGATATTAGGCGAATATCGATAACAAAATAGAAAATTTTATCATAGTGAACACGAGTTTACCACAAATGAGAGCTAGTTTTGGAAAAAGCAAAGTTTTTCCTATATAAAGTCTGGAAAAAGCAGGTTCCATGAGAAACACTCCGTGTGCATGTCTTTCACAGCTGCTTGATGAATGAGAGTACACTTGCAGTTTTCCTCGCATATGTGAATTATTATATCAATAAACTGGCTTTCTTAGCACTAGTCCTGGGTTATTTATTAAACGATTATATATTATTATATTATTATATGTATCACCTATATATAATCAAGAATATGTGCGATACTATAGAGATATAGTTAAACTATTATCACCCTCCCTGTGGAATCCCTGAAAAACTCATGAGCTACCATAGAGCACAAAGTAGATGCAAACCAACGATAACACTTCTTATACCACCTCTAAAAAAAGTAGTGATGAAAAAAATTTATTTTCCCCAAGTCCAAAGATGTACTAAATTACCCGATTACGCCCAGAAAGGGAAAAAACCACAAAGAATCATCGTAAAAAGCATATACGCTAGGTTCCAAATAAAGATTCGTCCGCATTATCAAAAGTTCTGGGTACTTGTAACAAATATATCCGGTCATGATCCCGTAGTTAATAGGCTATCAGTAAATGCTTTGGCAAACAGGCACTAATTGTGGTAGCGTTCATGGAGGTGGCGGCTAAGTATGAAGCTAAAACACTTGGATTTTTTTGTGGCTATTGACTCGCCTAGCCACTGACAATGCTTTCAATAGGGAAGTACCAAAACGACGCATACAAAAATACATCCCATTGGGTTTTTCGACTGGTCACCCGTGAGCTAAATGCTTGGATATTCTCGGCTTTCGAACATCCTCATAAAAATTTGTTTCTTTGATGCAGCTACTCCCTACTTTAGAAACATTTCACACCCAAGTTGCTAGGAAAATTCAGACTACACATTTGGGGACGTAGTCATTTAGGCCATTACCGAACCGAGTTGCTGCTGCACCGTTGTGCCAACCATTTGCGCTTTCCTAAACTTGCGTAATCTATTTTTTTGCCCGCGCTAACCCGGAGGTACTTCCACCCACTTTTAAACGTCGGGACTGATGATAAATTGGATCAAGTGAGTTGTGTAGAAATCCTCCCGCAAGTTTCCCATTCGGTGTACCAACTTCAAAAAAAAGGGCTCTGCTACTTGTGCGATCGCGTCTCCTCTCCCGCTTCTTGTTGGTTTGCGAATCGCTCTCCTGAACCTATTTTGCAGTTCCTCGGTTACTTTCAAAATCGATCCCCCGCTACATTTTTAAGTTGCATATAGCCATCGGATGCGTTTTCAGACATCCTTTCCTCCGTAAACAAGAGGGACTGGCTTGGAAACTTTCGCAGAAACCTGCTCCTCTTGATTGTGCTTTTTTTTGGCATTTGACTAAGATTTGATCGCTATTCGTATGCAAGTAGTAAGCGCTGCTAGACACCGTGTTACAGTTTACCCCCCGAACGGATGGGTGCATTCAAGTCATGTAATAGCTACTTGCTAATAAAATAATCGCAGTCTCCCCAACCAATCGTTCAACTACCCTTTTGCGAGGCTGCCTAAAAAGAGAAGTTGTTGGAAACAAAAAGAAATAAAGTACCCGTCTTTCGTAAATGAGGATAATCTGCTTATATGGTGTTTTTGCATGAGTGGTATGTTTTCCGCAGTTTTCTGCAGTAATTTTGTGGGCACTTGGTATCATCTTGGCTGCTGCGATTACTGCATTATTTATCTGCTCTTTTTCTTCTTATGAGAAGTCATTTTTAAAATCCTTAGAGGTTTACCTCATCTTCCGCAATCAAATAAGCTTGCTCTGAAGATGCAGCAGCGATACTGTAAAGTCAGAATCCCCAGCGTAACAGCTGTTCATGGGCAAGATCTCTAATTCTCGTGATTTTTTTGGGAACAAGTATAAGCTTGCTATGCCTATTGCTATCAATAGCCCACTGCGCTCCCCGTCGTTTAATGTGTATTAGAGTATCCTTCCGGTTCTCTCTCCCCCCCCTGTAGTGTTATACCAAAGCTGGAAACTAAAGTCTTCAAGTATTGGCGGTATCAGCAACTAGCTTGGGGAGTCCTCCCTATTTGCATACGGCTGCTTGATGCTCTTTTCAGCATTAACTTTGCTCCTGGCATGATTCTTACGTAGCAGCACAAGTGAGTATGGAAGTAAATGTAGTGGGAAGAAGCAATATTTAGGTACTGATTGTTTTTTTTCTGGTGAATGCCATTTTTTGTATGTTTTTGTGGTACCTTTTCCACTATGAAGGCGTTAAGCTTGCGTTTGAAATGAAGCATGCATTTTCCAGCGAGTATTTGTGTGAATTCTGTTATCAGCTTTTATACCGTAAACGCTTGTATTATGCTGGGCATATTTTTTTGAGCATTACCACCGCTGGATACTGATGTATTCTTGAAACCGAAACTTTTTTTCTGCAAAGCTGCACAGGAGTGGTCGAAAAAGTTGCGAAATTAACATTTTACCGTGTCGCCCTGAATAGAAATATCGGTCTCCTCCATGATTTTCTGCAGATTTGCCCCGTGTTGTTTACTGGATCCATTACCGACACTCTGATGATGGCGATATCTACTCACAGTGGTGCCACCGATCACTATCCAGAGGCGGTACCAACTTCCCCAGGCCCTTTTTTAAATTCAAAAGAGATTGATGATTTTTATGCCTCAATGTCCACCCATACCCCTCAGGGTGGAGAGTTAGGAATAAGTTATAACTACCTCTCAGAATCACCGTTTGCTGCCCCCCCTCCTCCGTCCAATGGAGTTGTACCTATTTCCCATTCTTCGGGGGTGGAAAGCCAAGTCCGGGAAGGTGAAGGGGCGGTGCAGAATCAGAATGCCACAACCCCCCGAGATGGTATGAATTCCTATGGAGAACTTAACGAGGTGGGCGACGATTCTGCAGCTTCTCGACCTAGTACCCTTGAGGAGAGTGAGGGGAGTCCAAAAACATCTTATTTAATGAGTAACGCAAAGTCGCCATCATCCTCAGTAAACGTTTCCACTTTATCGTACTCATCTAGAATGATGCTTTCTTCAAATGCCTTGAATCATCCCCTACCATATGGGGTACCCCAGGACTATTTGAGTTCTTCCTCAGCTGCAGCTAACGTGGTTGCTTGGTCAGATGGAAGCCACTCTGCATCTTCAAAGAGAGGGGATGACAACGATGGCTCTAACGACTATAAATACGCAGTTTCCCCTTCAAAGTGGAATCAAAATAATCCCCTCTCGTCTACCACTTTGATGAGCCCTAGTGGCTCCTACAAATCCTATTTTATGGGAAGCGGATTTCCTAATGGCGAGGCAGACGGTGGAGTTGCCGCAACAAGCTCCTCTAGTATGTACAATAATGCTTCCGTTATGTCGAATTCTAGTGTAGCAGGCATTAACCAAAACGAGAACTTCTTGCCAGATTCTAGCTTCATGCTACAGCAGGTTTCCTCCAGAATAACCTTTTTTTTTCGGAAGTTTCAACGTCATGTTAGACCCCTCAGCGATTTTTTTGGTCGTCAGTATTTTGATCTTCCTCATCGCAATTTTGCAATGAATCGTGTGGCCTCAAATGTTCGCTATTTCTTGTTCAACTATCTTCTCATCTTGCTGTCTATTTTCGTGATCTTCCTCTTCGTTGTACCCTCGCTGTTCCTCCTCCTTGCCGTATATTTATTGGTGTGCTTTTTTATTGACCTTGTTGGAGTTGAGCATTTTCGGGTATTCAATCGTTCTACCTCGACGGCTGCAATACTTCATGGCTGTCACTTCATTTTCTGCCTATTGTGCATCTTAATGGCGCCCGTAATGCTTCTAGCTTTTTTGGGGGCTTTCTTGTTAATTCTACTTCATGCTGCCTGCCACGTGGGCCAAAAGTACGAAAAGTTGAGAGAAGATGAAGAAGTGCTTGTATAGTTTATGTGTGTATAGAACAGCAGTACCGCCGTGTCATGTGCCTGCTGTTTGCACCTTTTTTTAACTATTACGATATTGTATTGTTCGAGTCTTCTCCAGGTATAGTTCCGTTGATATTCTGGCCTGCAAAATTTTTGTAATGTTTTACATGAGGGAAATTTTTTTCGGAGGGTGCATAGGGTGGAAAGTAGCATGTATGAATAGAGAGAAGAAGCATAACCGGAAGGGAAAATGTAACAGCGTACAACAGGGGATCACAGGGATTTAACTTAGAGGTAGAATATATTCCTAAAGATTCAAGGCATGCTGTGAGAACAATTGTGCGTGGAGGTAAAAATTAACGACTTTAAATTTGATGAATATATGAAGATATATGATGTGGCTTCTGCATGTCTTCGAAGCATGCAGATCGGCATTGTTTATGTGTATGCAATGGTACCACAATACTGTTGTTTGCATAGATTATATCTTACGTGTATAACCCCCAGTTTTTTATATGTGCACACGCAGCAACCTATATATATGTTTGCTTTGAGTTCCTTCGGTAGTGGTGGAATTGATATGCTCATTCCTGAAACGCTGAATTATTTGAGCAGAAAGTTTTAATAAAATCATCCAGAGAAGGGATTTTTGCGCTACTACATAATGCGCTTGTATCCAAAGTTTTGGCATGCCACATTGTGAAGTTTGTGGTACCTTGTCTGCTATAGAAAGAATAGTTGGTGAGATAGATGGAACGGAATCTTTTGCTCCGTTGGGCTTATGCTGATTTCTATTGGTATGCTGTGTATACCCACCTGGATGGAGTTTGCTTTTCGATACGCTTGATTGCGGCATAAATGTGTGTATTAGTGTTGGTTGGTTGCTAGGTACCTAAAGTGAAAAAAATGGATACCTTTTTTAAAGCGCCGCGATGTAAACCGTAAAAAATGGCTTTAATATGATGCAGAGGTGTGCGTTCATAGTCTGAAAGATTTCTGCCTCCAAAGTTCTGATTATACGTGGCCCTCCGCAAGACCATCCCTCCTTACGGTGGAGGCGATGACAGTTTACTATTAGGACCTTTCTTTTGTCAACATTGTATTTGGAGGTATAGCTTGGCTTATCCCTTGCTTTTATGTTTACGTAAGAAATTAAAGTGAAATATGGGGTAGCATTCGAGCCCCAGATTTCATGGGTATATATACCTTACGACGCGTAAATGCTACGAGGGTAAACTGCAAGTCTTTCAGCGTGTAGAGAAAAAAAGGCTGAGGTTGAGGATAATGTAAAAGTGGTTGATTTGCCGAAGAAATTCCCTCTCTAATCATAAAATAGGCTATTCAACCCTAAAACTGCTTAAAACTATGAGCACAAGAGAGTGATGAGTGCTTAGCCGAGACAGGCAGGCTCAGCAATAAATACTGAAATGAAATTTTATTGGAAAGGCATAGTTTCCCCTCTAGGAACAATTTTTCAGCTACCAAAACTCCACTCATACGCATGTGTAATGCTCTATCATTGCCTGTCTTTAGCGATATGAAATCCCTGGTATGAACTACTACACTGGTTGGGAATATCGACGCTGCTTTCGGATAATTCTGTATGCCGTCTTTTGCACGTCTTTATGTGCAAGGTTATTATCCCTCCTTTAGCAGTAGCTACGAATAAATTTTTCCAATTGGGCCTCATTACCCTCGCTACCTCAACCCCCCTCGCTTAGCTCACGTTAGAAGCTTTGTAGCAAAAGGGTTGGAAAGTGGTCGTTTCCTCAGTGCGTTCACCCCATCGCTAGCCGCCCTGTTACTTGCAAATGTGGTGGCCCGTGGTAATTATTGGTAACGTCATGATTAGATAGCCGTCTGCTATTGATCTTTAGATGAGGAGCCGTTCCAGCGAAGTTGTTGGTGCAGCGAATACTTCGGAAAAGTCTGATATAGGTTGCCCTTTTTCTCTTGAGCAGAATGAGGGCAAGTATCCTTCAGATAATATCCACGTATAACGATGTAGCGCGGTATACATGTGAACAGTTATCTAGTCCATTGTAGGAAAGACATGTAGCAAATGAAAAGCACAGCCAAAGGAGTCTAATACAGGATAAATATGTACAGTTAGCTAGTCTATAGTATAAAAAACACGTAGCAAACACAAAGCATGGTAGCAAACGTTTCATACGAAGCATGGCGGAAAGCAATCGGCACCCCATGAGTTTGTGAGTGCCCTTGATAAGGTTATACGTATGGCAAGAGGAGGTGCTGCCAGCTTTTTAGTATCATAACCCACCCCAGAGAAAGTTGAAAGGGTAAGAAATTTACTAGAACATTATTTTAAGGAAGTGCACGGAGATGAACTACTCACATATACACAGCAGCAGTGGCCCAAGACGAGCTACTTTTAACATTGTACACCCCAAAAAGGCTCAACAAGAAAAGTACACAAACACACAATACTTGAGAATGATGTTTCACGTCCTGCAGCACACTCCCCGCGGCTCTCACCAAGCGTTGACTTGCAGACTTTGTTGTTAATCACTGTGAAACTTCTTGTTGGGCGTTATATTGCAAAGAAATCTTGTGTAAAATCGTCTAGTGAAAATCTCGTCAGAAATTCTACCCTACCGATTTTGTTTCAGAACTTCATATGCGTGCTCCACAATGTGACTACCGAAAAGGCCCCTTGGAGAAACCTGGCCGGCATCTCGAAAGAAAACAACACCAGCACACGTCATTTCGGCACAGTGACTTCTCTGACTAGATATTGCGGTACAAAATCTCGAGTAAGACCAGAAGCAAAGAGCTAAAGTTGCACTTTTTGGCCAATACCTAGCATCATTTATTGCCTGGAAAATGGTAACTTGATTGCCAAGATAGTCAACACAAATTTTAGCTCCGCAGAAACCTCTATTGGCCGGGGAGTCTCATTTGTGTGCCACAATGTAGAATATACTAATCACTACGGTCGGCAAGTGTGTGATTATGCGAGTTGCTAGAAAGCGACAAAAGTAATATCGATGCCACCGCCGACAAATATAAATTTCTTTTTTAAGAAGCAGTTTTTTGTATAATTATGATAACTCATTTCTATTTTATCGGATTTGGTAAAAATTATTATAAATGGAATATTATTATGATGTAACAAATTAATCTAGTTTATGCCTATTTCTTGAGGAGGTATTGCTATGTCAATTACTAAAAACGTACAATTAAGATTTCTTCCAAGTGTGCCTATTTGCTTTGCCATAACTGCCGGTGCGCGCTACATATGCTTGCCGCTTTGCTTTGCTAGCTATTGCCATCCTCACTTATACGAAAGTGTTCACGCTTGTATATAGTTCTTATCATTAATCTCAGCACAGTTTTCTAGGCGAGTTTCTCAAGCCGCTCTGACCATGGCTTCTACTGCTCGAGAAATTTACAGAAAGCAAGCAAAATAAAATGCTTAATACGGCAAAAAGAAGCGACAGCTTAATATATAAAGTGCGGCCTTTTCAATTGGGCATAACCATGATGCAGTTGCTTCGCCAAATAGCGCCTTCCGGCTTGGTTTTTTTGCAACAAAAAAATTCTTCCATAACTGGTACTCCTCACTGGCGGCCAGCTTTCAATAACTAAAGAGCCGTACTTATACAACAAAAAGAAAACAGGGTACAGCTATTGCGGAAGCTGGGATGGAAATATCACTGAAGCTAAGTGCAGAAAGCGCATATGTGTGTGCCTGCGCTTGTGTATGCAAGTTTTCACACTAACATCCACTTGCTATTCTAGAGACTGCATGAATCATTAAGCGCTGCACACACGTAAATTCACACAAAAAATGCCGCAATACACAAAAGCAGCGTAAAATCAATGAAATAGGCAAACAATGCAATCTGGTTTTACCGTCGTCGCCGTTCAGCACGTGCATAAATCCACCAACATCCGCATCCGCCGCCAAGACGGAAATATCCACCGATTTACTTAAAATGCGATTTATATGTAAATATATAGTGGTCACAAAATCTACGGTTTCAGTGAACTTCCAAGCTACGCGCACATAGCCAAAAGATAACATTCTGCAGCTGGTAACAAATATACAGAAGACATAAGTGTGTACTACCTAAACTTTGCGGGCACACGCCATAAAGAGTATCATTCAACATATGCAGTAAACAATTTATTGCAAAGTAAGCGGGCATTCAAATAATTCTAATCAAATAACAATCATGCACTAAAAAACACACGAGAAACTAAGGTGGAGACAAATTCAATAAAAAAGCCTAAAAAAATAACAACTCAACGTGTGGTACCATCGTGTAACAAACAGATCTGCTTCCACCAGCAAACTAGCACGCCGCGAGTGGAAAAGACCGTGTTTTCGTTCAATAAAAGCTAAGATTATTATTAATACTAATTTTATATTTTACTTACAAATTGATTGTAGTAGGATATTGAAAATGCGTTTTTTCAGCTCCGTTTGGAACCGGGCACACAACTTGACGTATTTTTGTCATTAAAATTATAAAGGTTATCCTTTATTTCACATTGGCGTAAGTGTTTTCAGACGCCCTCAATTCACCCGCTAAGTGTCTAAGAGTATCAGTGAGAAAATTTTCTTCTTATGCAAGATAAGACAATGGTTTTTATGAAAAAATGCAAACTTTTCAATAAATTTCCTAGAATTCCCGTAAAAGATGATTCCCCAGCATCATACAATTTTACATGATCTTGCAGCCTGGCTTAGCCTGAAAAAAAAAATTGTTTTGCTATGGTTTATCTATTAACTACCACAAGCCAATACTAATTTAACAAAAAAACAAGCGTGAAAAAAGAGGCCAAAATCAAGACAATCAAAAAAGTGATTCTATGTTAAGAATGAAAACCTTTGATCAAAGATATACACAACAATCTTTTCAAAATTTTACCAAGAGCCTGCTAAATCAGGATAAAGGTAATATTTTAGACACGAAGTAAAACTTTGCGAAAACCAGTAGATTCAGAATTACGAGACAATGTATTTCTCATATAAACAGCTCACAGAATTGATAAAAGAACATTCAAAAATTCAGTACGTGATGAAAAATAATAAAAATCTTCACAACGTCAAGAAACAAGAATTTCACCGAAAAAAATGCCACAAATTCAACCTAAAAGACTACGAAACACGTGAAGACTTACAAGCAATTTCTTCAAACCTTTTTTCGGTTTTTCAGTACTGAAAAAAAAACACACAAATTGCCGAAATGAGGGAAGTAAATAGTATTATGAAGCTTTCCAAACACCTCGATACGCTTGCTTTTCTCATTGAGAACAAAAAAAAAAAAAGAAAAGCGAGTGAGGCAGAAGCTGAAATAAAAATTAGCCAAGGCTAAAAAGCTACAAAAAAAAAGAAAAAAAAGACTTAGAGCAGCCATGCGGCAGGAGTAAGCGCAGAATTTCGCATAAGAGCCACTGTTAAGCCAATGCAAGTAGTATCCAGGAAAAAACATCGCATAAGATGAGAGGAAGCAGTTGATGCAGGCCAAAGTGTGGCAGCTCTAAAATATTCAACAAATACATCAAAATCATGTGAAAAGAATTAAAAACAACTCTTTTGCAGGAGGAAAAAAAAGGAAAAGGAGGAAGCAAAACACCATTCAAGAGAAGGGGATCAATTGAATTACATGAAGATGAGGGAAGGAATATGTTTTCTTTCGAAATTACAGCATTCTCCAGCAGAAAACGCAAATTTTTACTGAAAAACACCAGATTTTTGCACACACAACATCCCATTGATAAAAACCCAACAACCCAATCAATTCTTCCGAATACAAATTCGCATCAGTACATCTTTCCTATTCTTAAAGCCTCCAAAACCTACACTGCCATCGATATTAAAACATACAAAACCCATATCAACAGAATTTTCCATCATTCATACACAAAAATTTCCATTTTGCCTCATAAAAAAGCTTCGCAAAACCCAAAACATACCGTAAAGAGGGTGGAGAAGCAATTTTCTCAGCTTCCTTCTTTAAAGGAAGCTGAGAAACCGCCTCAGTCTGTTTATATGGGGTGAAATCACTATTGAAGAGTGTTGTGTTGCCGTATATAGAGTCAACACTCTCCCACACAACCTCTGGGACAGTAGCCAAGTCTACATCAGTAACTAAAGCAAAGACAATACCATTCATTTTTAGAATAGTATTGAAATGATTGTTTCTGAAAAAGATACCAATTTGCCGTTCCTTCATAAAATTAGGAAGCATATCCAGCCCTTTGCTAGTAAACTGAGAAGAAGACTTTAAAAATTCCTTCGTGATGATATATTCATCACGTAATTGTGACAAATTCTCTTCATCTCCCACCACAGGAGAGAGCACAGCGTGTGATTTCTTCGTTTTTTCTGCATCATACGGCTCTTTCGGTAAAGGAAATTTGGGGGCTAAAGGAGGGAAATCTTCGTCCGCTGTGGAAGGGAAAAGGGGCACACAAAGATGTGTAGATTTCAAAGCAAAGAGGTGGGTAGAGAGGGTTTAATCAGAAGAGTTTATTGCACACTAATGCACACAACTTGATATGCACAACTCGATATACACGTTTCGACACATAGAACTCGACATATACAACGCTATACAAACAACTCTACGCACACAATCAACAATAGCTGCTCCTGGGATAATCAAGAGTGGAAAGGTTTGTAAAAAAAACAAAGAGAAGCCTGCAAGTCGAAAGATTAGAGTCCTTGCAGGAAGACTCTCATCGTAGGTATTTCAAAGAGATATGACACTTGAAGTCGGCGGAGAGTAGAATAAGGAAAATACGAGGGGGCTGGAAGTTTTCAAAACATGCTCCCTTACATATATCAGAATGATAGTGCAAAGCTTCGGTATGTGCAGAGTGCAAAAGTGGTGTGCATCTATACTTCCATTCGAATCCAGAGGGACATATACGGCAACAAAAAGATATTCAAAAAGCCCACACACACATGCACGCAAGCATGAGTACTACCTAAACACACCATCAAAGAGCTCCCAAAAATACGTGCTCCAAACTATTACAATAACCCTCCATCCACTCAACAATCCCCATCGCCACGCATAAACAAGATATACTCGCACATACTTTCGACAAATGCAAATCCCAAGCAAGGTTTACCACCCGTAACACATACCAACAAACGCTTCCTCTCCCCCCAAAACACTCCAAACTCCCCATAGTGCGCAAATTCCATCTTCTTTCCCACATTGGTAAGCATAGCTCTCTACTTCATAACCATTCCACACACACATCACAGCTAAGAGCGATTAACTAACCCTTTTTAGCAGCCGCTTCCCCTGCTTCCGCCACCTTCAAGGCAACTTCTTGCGGATACTTCTGGACGCTTACATCGTGAATCTTCACTGCTTCTTCCACCTTTTCGTGGGGAGAATCTTCCCCAACATAATCTTTTCTCACGTCATCTTCACAGCTCTTTGGAGAATCAGAGTGTTCATGTAAAGTAGAAGCGGCAGAAGCACTAAGCAACTCCCTTCGTCCTTCCACATCCTCCTCATAAGCGCTTAAACCCTCAATCACTCTTGTTGGCAGCTCTAAAGATAGAGGAGCATCAAAATTATCTTCGACAGATCCCTGCCTTTTACAATTCCCTCTGGTAGCGCCACTCTTCAATGTTCCCTCTTCTTCAGCTGCAGAAACACTGAGAATATCCTCATAGTAGACACACTTATCAACCAGCTGGTTGTACGAATAAGGAGCAATGAATTGACTAAGAATGGGGTCATCTTCAGAGACTATCCAGCCGTGAAGAATGGGAAGCCCTAAAAGATCAAATAGCGATACTTGGGGGGTATACTCAAACGCATCAGGGCTGGTGAATCGACAGTTCACGTCAAGTCCATTTTCGAGCTGTGCCAGGTGGGTGAGGGCCTGTGTGAAGATTTTTGAGTAAGGTAAACTTTCAGAGAATGAGAGCAAAGCCGTGGAACTTTGAGGGGAATTCATGAAGAAACTTCAAAAACCCGCTAAAATGAAAATTAGAACCAGGAAAAATACTAGACTACAACAGATCTCAGAGCAGATCAGTGAAAAGGGGAGGACTTGTTTCGGGTTGATTGCATCTTCTAGAAGTAAAAGTGTGTGTAAACAGAAAAGAATAAAAGAAGTAAAAAAGTCCTTTAAACAAAACAAAAAATTGAATGAGTTTTTGGCAAAAGCACTAGAATAGGCAATCAAAGCACTTTTAAAGTGTGTATTAAAGTCAAAGTTGAAGACAAGGGTAAGCTAGCGATTTTGAGCACTAACATTTCGTACTGTTTAAAGAGCAGAGATATACAACATCCCATGATAGAGATAAAACGGTTCTTCAAGTATTAATGCTTCCCAGTCAGTACTCTGTTTAAGAAGATTAACAATACTTGCAGCGAAAAACTCATAATAAAATATTATTTCTAATTTTATACAAATTGTGGAGTTTTTTCATCCTCTTGCTTTTCTTCCCCATCTTCCTTTTGCTCTTGCTCTTTCCCCTCTTGATATTTTTACTTGCTCTTTATCCTATCCTTCCAACTTTTAATTCATCTTTTAAGCAAAGTAGCTTGTTTAATTCTGAGGTTAATTCATGCTTACTTGTTCTACCAAAAATTCCATGGATGCACAGGTCTCTTCGTTTTGCAAGTGTGATGAATTGCTCACTAATATTCGCTCGTGAATGAGCGAAGTAACTTCTGACACGGTAATCTCGATGGTTGAAGCATCAATAGCAATGAGCTTTTGAAGGGAAAGTGCATTCGCTAAGGCTATTAACGGGCAGGCCATGCCACTGGACTGGAGCAGTATAGGAACAGATGAGCCTAAGAAATTTATCCTCCTTATACTAAATCGCACGCTTGCTGGAGGGGCAGAAAGTGATGGGGTCAGTACAGCACCTCCCTGATCTTCTTTAGACAAAGCTCCTCCTGAAGAGGTGGCGGGAACTTCTTCAGGCAAAGCTTCTCCCGGAGAGGTGGCAGGAAATTCTTTAGACAAGG